>JAOXYI010111575.1:0-11977 GCA_028566495.1 Lithophaga antillarum | reverse complement strand
CTTTTTTTACAGCAGATAGACCCACAAGATATCTGATATTTTCACAGGGTAAATTTTCATTTCATTTTAAATATTTCTAAAATAACATTTAAGAGAAACTAAACTTTTCAATTTTTTTATACTGTAACAAATAAAATAAATATGTCCTGCAATAAAACATACAAATATGACGTTTGAGAGTTCAAAAATTACAAATCACTTGTCCCCTCTCTTCAAAAAAATGTGGGAACAATTTAAAGTCTATATTCTGAAATCTTTGCCCACGCTAGTTGCTGATATAATTCCTGCCAGATTTACTTTGGACACTTGTCCCTGACATTTCGAAATTAAAGGATAAATAAAGTAATTGTATATGTACTTTGAACTCCCTAAAATGAAAATAAAACGGCAAAACGACATTGAAAAAGGATTTCAACTAGTAGTGACTAGTTCAAAAACCAACACAGCCAAAAATAAAAAATAAAATATAAAATATATATATTGAACATTCATCTAACAGTTTAAATCGATTAATGTTTAATGTAGTTTGTCTATCAAGATATGGACATATTATAAAGTAACAAAACACCTTAGTACTATAAAAATCATGGAAAAACCAGTTAGGGATAAGAAAACCCGATACAAAGAATGATTATACAGAAAATATACTTACTGACGATCTTTTACTTAGTTGCAATTAAGACCCGAGGGCTCGTATAAGCTTACATTACTTATTAAGAAATAAAATGTCATTCATACAGACGCCTAGTATTCTCATGGCAGGGCCTTAAGAAACCTTTATCTGAACAATGCAATCCTTTATCAGTGTCCAGTAGATTATCCAGTTATGTTCCTGTATTTGCATAAGTATTTCCTATTAGAGTCTGAGTCAAACTTTGAACAGAATGTAAGTCAAACATCTGCTTTGTAACAAATATAACCGAGTCTGCGTTGGTGTGTTTTTTAAGTCACTTCTGTTTAGATTCTTTAGTAAGTTCGCCCTCAAAACATTGGTCTCACTGGGCCTTGGGCCGTCAAGTAAAGAATTTCCAATCTGTGATATCCTGCATTTTGCTAAATATTACCCAGCTTGCACTGCTAATTCATTAGTAACATATTTCTATATTCAATTTTTCCATTTAGTAATCCCTCGGACCATCATTTAGAAGAAGCGAAGTCAATTGAATACATTTTAAATTCCTTTATTTTAAAATAATTCTGATAAGTTTGGTCATTTGGTTGCAAGCAAGTTAGAAAATGAAGATTCAAAAACGTGATAACAGAAGACAGGTGAAAGACTAAAGTTAAAAAAGGTAGCTCACAGTGGCATTTTAACCAGTTGAAGGAGCTTAGCATTAAGGAAAAATGTAAGAGCGACAAAAATAATAAAGACGTAGAGTTTTTTCATGCTAATAAGAAGCTAATGTGAATATTCAGAGACAGCAGAATATTGTGTACCTGATATTTGATTTATCATTGTATTTGTTGCCATGTACCAAACGGATACTAAGGTATCAAGCTGAAGCTATTATAACAGTCATTTTTCCAACATGTGATCTATTATAAAACTTCAAGATCATTTTCTTTATTCAACCAGAAACGATTCAAAACATCTAAGGCACAGTTTTTATGCTTTAAACTTCTTTTTCGATACAATAACAATTAGTCAAGTTAAAAAACTTAAATGATGTATTAGCTGGAAAGTTGGGGGAGCATTCTTGTCATCTATTTGTTTTATCCATATTATTATTGGCTATATTGTTATATACTACCGTCTTTAAACCTCATCTCAAATAATGACATTTTTCTAACCTTGAGCCTCTAAATTGCGATTGTTTTTTGTAAGAAAGTCATTCTTTCATAAAAAGTTTTTTTTTAAATATGAGTTTCATTACCGTAACATTTTTCTGGGGAAAAAAAAAAGCTGATATGGTTAATCTTTAAGTGATATAATTAAATCCAATAAAAAAAGTTACCTCCCTTTCACGTGTAAAATTCTACAAATAACAAATTTTGTTCTGCGTTTAATTGAATAACAAAAACAATACTATTTTTGAACTGGATTTCATTTAAGAATTATCTAGATCTACATCTATACAAATTAGGATAGTGAGGTATATAGACAATAGGTACATTTCATCTTAAATACTGAATCTCATTCGCCTTTTTATTAAAACAAATAACACAGAGATGTGCTATATTAAAGAAAAGATTCAAGATATACCTTAACCATTGTGAGGTATACCTAACGAGGTAACAGTAAGTACATCACTAATCTACTCATACAAGAATTACCTTCGAGGAGTTCTGACCCTCGCTTTGCTAAAATTAACAATGAGACTCAAAGATAAATAAAAAACGAACAATACATCAATGTACTGTATGAAAATAGGACATCTCCTCGACATGAATTCGAAAGGCTTATGGCTAGAAAATGTAAGACAAAAACTTGAAATGTTTAAGAAAGTCTTTTTCATGTAAACATTGTACTGTAATTCATCTAAAATATAGTATTACATAAAACTATACTTTTTGCATAATGAATCAAACTAAAGTATGTCATTTTTCTTAATATAATGAGCCTTCAGGCATTTGTTTCTTTATATCGACAAAAAACAACGGAAAGCCAAAGGAACAAATGCACTGAATAAAATAATTAACGATAAATAATGGATCTGAAATTTCAGAAAATTAAATCTTTCCAAATCCTTTACCTTAATAATGAAATTATGTCTTAAAATCAAGCTATAAGAATACATTTACTTTCAATGGGGCTATAACCACATAATCGTACGCAGGATCTTGAACCTTTTAGAGAGTACTTAATGCACAAGGACATGGTATTCACTATACAAAACGCTACAAGATGCAGTACTTAGTATGCATACAAACCAGTTTTTGGTATTCAATCAAAACTGACAAATATAACTAAAATTCAAACTAAATTCAGTCTGACAATTATAATTTAAATTCAAACTAAATTTTGGAGGTATTCAAGATTCAGAGAGAGGTTACAGCCTCTTCTATATCGCTTGCTATTCGAGGAAACCTTTACTAAACCAGATATACCTCCTGAATTTCAAAAGCAGAATAAACCGTGAGAACACATCCCATATACGGATGATAAGAGTATGAAACAGCACCAATTAGAATACACAAGAATTGTACAGTTTTTATAAAAACAGTATTAACCAAACAAGGATTACAATACTAATGCCGTAATCAAAACTAATCACAAGTCCACACAGCAAAGAAATATTATGAAACAATACACAAAAATAAAAGACCAAAATAAAAACACCCCAATATAAACTCCCACATGCCTTTTTCAACCAGAGCGTTCGTCTTGCACTGTAGGGCTTGATAATCCTTTTTTAGTTAAGTTGTTCTGTAGCAAGTCTAAGGCTCAAATTTGTTTGTTTTCGGAAAATCCATTTTTTTCTTTGGAGATTTGGAGGTTTTGTTTTCAATTACATTTCGAGGTGTTTGACACGATTTCCATGTCAAAATGTTATTCATCTCCTAAAACAAACTGGACCTGACATGAAAAATCAGTTTGGGAAAGTAAAAGTAGCGCTTTAAATAACATTGTTTTAGTTATCAATCGCCCTCCATTAGGGAAGTACTTGTACTTAAAACCATTCCATACGACAAACATCCCAGCAGACATCGTGTGGTCGAAAATACGTCAGTACGACGTTGATATGGGAAATTGAATCGACGTAGGTAAAACGACGTTGGACCAACGTTGAAATTCGTCGACAACATCATTTAAACGTCGACCCAACGTCGTTTTTACAATGTCGATATCTCCGAAGTTGGATCGACATAAAAAAGACTTGAAAAGAATAAGTAGTTTTTTCGTTGATCCAATGTCGACGATATCGACGTCATAAAAATGACAGTGGATCAACATTGAAACTATGTTATCTACGTTGATCCAATATCTTTTAACCAACGTCGATTCAATTTCCCATATCAACGATATACGGACGTCTTTTCTACCAAGCGGTGCCTGCTGGGCAGGTACAAACTTTGAAAGAAACAAAAATATTCTCCGAGTATTATCAATTTAGTTTTCCTCATTATGTCGAAATATAATTGTCCAGTGAGGTATAAAGTTTCTGTAACTAGGTACTTTTAACAAAGAATGCATAAGAAATTGATTTACCAGAAAGGGGACATAATTCTATAAACCACATGAAATAAGATACCTTTTTAAAATAGAAACTAAATACGATCATGTCTAAACCGGATTTTGTACACTGAGCAGTACGACGGGTATCACATGTGAAACAGGACATGCGTACCCTTCTAGAGCACCAGATGTCATTCCCGGTTTTTATGGGAGTTTGTATTGTCCTAACTTTAGTTTTCAGCGTTGTGTCTATGTTTACTTTGTGTTTGTGTTTGATCCTTTGTTGACAACAGTCTTGTGTGGTCCTATGGATATGTGACTTGCGAACTTCGGTATTCTTCTCATTCTGTATTTGTATTTTGGATGTTGTAGACGCATAACAAAATGTGAACTTTTCGTCAATCTGTCTTCATTTGAAATGCCTACTTTTTATGTGCAGTAGATTTTTTTCCCTTCGATGATGAGAGATAAAAAACTGAAGTTTACAAAATATGACTCTGTTCATTATCAACTACTAAAATTGTCCATTGTATACCAGTCAGAGAAATTCTACACTTATACCTTATTAGTTTCATTTGACCGATTCTTGGATGAAAAATATTTTACATTTTGTTTGACTTACATCAAGTTAATATATGAAGTGTTAGCTGAACTGATAGTGTCTGTTGTATTTTTATTTTGGGAACATCCATTATTTAAAACGTAGGAATAGAAAACTCTAGGATTGATTTCGGCCTTAAGTTACTGAGGTATATACAAAGCAGAGATATAAAAATTAGCTTACTCAGTGATAAAATAAGTCAACTCAAAAGAAAAGGTGATTTAAAGGACTTGGTAATTTATTTCATCTTTTTCTTTGAAACCCTAGGGGGAGAATTCTACTTCAGGTAAGTTCAGAAAGTATGTCGACATGTAGATGTAGTCATTGTGTGCCTATCGCACTATAAATTTTACCAGATATCTCCCACTGAATGTTTTTATCAGTTTCCAGAATACTGTTAGGAACCAATAAAATATAGTTTCACCTCTGTCAAAATAGAAACAGTTAATCATCGTGTTACTTATCTGTAATTTAATTTCGCTCGTCACTTCTTTGCTTAGTGTTTGCTTTTTTCCTTTTCTTCTTTCAAGGTTTAATAGAATGTTTTGTATTGTTATTTATTTGACAAAACTTGTAAATGTAAATTACAGGCTGTAATACGTCAGAGGCTGAACAGAAATAAAAAACTGATCGACTACATTTAAGAAATAGGAAATATTTACTTCTTAAAAGAAACTTTAAAAGCGTGTGTTCCACAAAAGAAATAGTCAACAGTATAAGAAAGTTTACTGCAACCTTGACTGTTGTGAATAATACAAAAAGTCAAGAAATGAAGTGTTTGAGGAATCACGAGATCAGAAACAGTAAAATGAAAGTTTGTAATCTAATAAAATGTATACCTTTTCGGATAATTGTCATGAAAATTCTTAGAAATAAAACAAATTAATTCGCTGATAAAAGCCATTAGATTGATATAAAGACAGTAGAACACAATAAATGATAAAAAATTACTCCCCGGTCATAACAAGACAACACTAGTATAAACAAAAAAGAAATGAAACAAAACTAAATAGAAATTAGACAACACGAAGTCTCAAACAGAAACTTGGAGTGAGAACCGATGCATCAATATAATAAGCTTCTACTGCTTTGCAAACGGTACATACCCTGAAGTCTGATTCTCAAAGCCTACATACAAGTGCAATTTGTAAACGAGAGATATCAGCAATCCTATGACATCACAAACATATCTACAACCACCCGCTGTGATAACCATAAAATTTAGAAATGATTCAAGTTTAGCTTACGGTAAACTTGCTTGAGTAGTTTCTTTGACAAGATAAACCCTCTGTCCAGAAACTTATAATATCTAAAACATGATGAGTAATATCGCATCAACTACGATACATATATCCCCGATGCAGTGGCAGCAGCAATGTTGTTATTTTTAAAATTTGAAAGTTTACAATGGGAAGACGAAAAAATTGTTGTTGCCATAAATGCGAAAATGCAATAGTCCCTCTCTGTCAGTTTTCTGGAATACAAGTTTAAGTATAAATCTGTTCTATTCTCGTCAGTAGTGACTTTTATTTTGAGTTCACATTTTTGGACATGTAAATATGTAAAATGCATGTGGTCACTGAATCTGGGATTACTGAGTGACAAAATATCATCTAGATAGCTAAAAGGGTTATTAATGGGCAGACTAATTTCGTTTTCCTATTTTCTTTGAACCTTTGGATAAACTTTATCAGAGAAATAAGTTACCAAGTACAGGAATACCCAGTGGAATACCAATCGTTGGTATATAATAGATATGCGTTAAATGTGAAACCTGTGCGTTAATTTCACACCAGAAAAATAATTAAAGACTATACTTGTAGTTAGTATTCAAACCGACAATTCTTACATAACATGCTTACATGGTTAGAAATGTAGAGAGTGCTAAAATAAATTAATGCCTTCCTTATTAAGAGTTTCAGAAAAATTTTATTAGTATTAACTTACCCTCGGTGATATCCCATGTCATAATCAGGAAGGCTGAAATTTAGAGATTATATTAACAGCAGTAGAAGGTAAGCAGATGGTAAAGCCAAAAATGGAAATTTTGTATGGGAAAAGAAACCTGATTTTTCCAAAACATGGAGCTACTGCCCAATTTTCTCTCACTTTTGGCCACTATGCTCAGTTTTAACACGTGTTTATATAACATTACATGTATATCAATTAAACTATTTTAGACGTGAACAGCAGTTTGATCAAAGCCATTCGGCAGAGACTCTGAACTGATTAATAACCGCTCAGTGTTAAGGCTGTGAGATCATGCATACATTTGGACACACGGCACATGAACTTAAACTAAGAAGAGTTCCATTACATACCAAGGATAAATAGATCTCTTCAGAATATTCGGCTTACACTTGTTTCTGCGATAATGAAAAATTTGTCAAAGTGATCTTAAAACCCTTATCAATCAGTCAATTTTTTTCTTTGAAAATATCGAGTAAATATTTGACATAATGAGTTATAGTTGTTTTGTTCTTTTTTTTGTTGTTGTCTTTTTTCTTAATAAAAGTATGAGTTAGTTATCTAGCAAAACACTTTATCTTGTGTTCAAAGATTGCTGTCCAGTTCTCTGAATTCATAAAAGCAGAACCTTAGGTACGTTTAAAACGGTTTTGGGGTCTTAGTTTATGACAATTTCAAGATCTTAGACGTCTAAATTTACTTCCTGAGTGTATCCAGTCTGAATGCTTATTACACTGTAAGACCAAACACGAAATTAAATTAGAATTCGGATCACAGATGATCATGGATCTTATTCTCATTTATTTATTTATTTATTTATTTACTGTGTGTGAGTCAATAAAGTGTACACTTTACACGTTTCGCAGCATTTAAGATTTATAATTACTGTTGGGCATAATTCATAGCCTTTTACGTAATGGAAATAGCAGATTGACGAGTTTTGCAGTTATTTCAATGAATATATCAGAAAAATGGATTTGACAGAGATTTTCCTATGTTAGATTTTGCTACACCAAACCAAACAACGAAAACAACTTTCAGGGATACATCGGGCATACAGTAGCTAATTTTGAATTAATATAATGGAATTCTGTATAAATCAGCATTTTTTATTTGCACATTTTAATATAATGACTATTTTTAAAACCCTCTTGTACCCTCTATAATTTGTAAAAGGATCCACAAATAGATTACCCGTACGAAACTTTTATGCTGAGTCCGCCTAGAATTAAGCCGATTCCAGACAGATTCCGCTTAAAGTTGTAAGATCTTATATGTAAGTAAAGGCGGATATGGAATTTCTCACAAGCTTGGAAGGAATATTCTGAAGAGTCTAATATTTTGGTGGAATCCACCTTAAATTTTAAAATTCATACTAGTGCACATAACCTAGGCGGAATCTGTAATTTAAAAATGCCTGCTAGAGCAGATAACTTAGGCGGATCTCTTATTTAAAAACGTCCTGCTAGTGCACATAACACAGGCGGAATTTATTTGATATTTCCTGCTAAAAGGTTTTGGCGGACTTTGGATCTGATCAACCAAATCTGTCTTTCCAAAAGGAAGTAAAGATAAAATTTGAAAACATTAGGGAATTTGAAGCTGAACATGTGTTCAGCAGAGATACAAAATGCAAGAAATTCTTGAAAAAAAAAACCAAATGAATGGATATATCATAGGATTACCTGCAATATTATATCTACTAGATAAGTGTGTCATGCTAACTTCTTTTATTTATTATCGAACTAACAATGTTAGTCTTAAAGTTTATTGTACAAATTTATCATGAAATTGCCATAGATAAACAAGATGCTCTATTTTCTAACAATTTCAGTCAAGATTTGAAAAGTCATATTGTCCTTAAAACTACTAATAGTATTACTTTTCTAGATATACTTGGAAGCAGATACAAATGAAGGAAAAGATTAATAATGCAAAGTTGAATTTGTTTTCAGGTCCATTCAGTTCTACTTTCACACAACAATCACTTAAAAGGTTGGGCTTCCTCCCCCACAAAAAACTGGATGCAACAATATTGCTGAAAAATAACTGAAAGTTGCATAAAACCCCATTCATTCAAACATCATTACATGTACATACTATGGACTGCGTGAATACTGAGAATTCAAGCTTAAGAAGACAATGAAGGAACTTAAACTATCTTGTTCATTATCTATGGATTCATGATTTGGAATGAGGATTCTGGAATATTTCTATTTTAAGAATGGTTAATGCAGAAGAATCTTTAAGCGGATTTCTATATTTAGAATTACTGCTACATTTCAACCTATAAATTCAGTCTAGAATTTCAAAAATCTGTTAGACAGAAAAGTTTACGTCTATAAGATGATATGTTTTAGGACTTTTTTTATACTAACTAAGGCGGCCTTTTTTTCCACCTTACTAAGGCGGAATTTTCTCCGCTTAACTTATGTGGACTAATTTACACATTTCGTCTTGAATTTCCACCCTCGTCTGGAATCCGTCTAAGAATCGTAATGTAATGAATATCTCTTTATGCGGCATCCACCTAAGAATTACGCCTAAAATCCGTGTATAGTTCAGGTGGATTTTTTCGTAACTAACTACTTACTCTTCCTCATTTTCTTCCTCACTAAAAATAAGATAACAATACCATTAGTTTATTCTTACTACAAAATTTACTTTACAGCATTCGCCTATATTTGTTTGCAAATAGGAAACACTTTTCACAAAAACCCTGAAGAAGAGCAATTTCAGTATTTTAGCATGAGAAAATTACATTTAAACATCTACGAAAAAAAGCATCTAAATTCTATAGAAAACCATTATTCTAAATCATGGAATGAATCTAACTTAAGCACAGGATTTAGTCATTTTCAGCAATTTGGTGCTGCGGCCAAACAAAGATTTTATCCTTTTTTTCCATAAGTTTTTGCTACTCCTTTACAGATTTTTACAAGAGTAGAATATATACATAAATAGTTCAAAGCTGAATGAAACTATAGGAATTAACTTATTTGCACCTTTATATAAATAAATACCACAGATATTAACAATACATCTAATCTATATGGGTTTGGGTATGTTAACACTTACTCAACATAACCTTCATCTTCATTCATCTTTCGGTAGAACTTTGATAATTTGACTCCAACTATGATTACAGGCAGGAAGAAAAACAAACCCCATCCTAAAGCAAACCAAAATGCATTCTGGAATAAAAGGGAAAATATCAAAATAACAATATTTATGGAAGGCCAACAAACAGATCATAAATGTAGAAACCACTATTGTATTATTGCATTTTTCCTTTGTAAATATCACTACATAATGTAAAAAATGATGATTTCTGTCTGTGTTTTTAGGCTTCTCACAAGAGGAAAAAAACAGTACTTTAACTCACTTTAATCATACAGATTATACAAAAACCACTATTGTATTACTGAATTTTTCTTCCGTAAATATCACTATATAATGGTAAAAAAATGACGATTTCTGTGTTTTTAGGCTTCTCACATGAAGAAAAAACAAAACTTTAACTCGCTTTAATCATACAGATTATACAATACACATTTATTTCGTCTTTTTCCCAAATGATTAAAAATCAAATATGGCCCAAACACTTTTCTAGCGTTCAGCAATAAATCTACTCCTAAACAGTACCTGTTGTTATTGTTTCTGTTAAATACTTGAACCAATACATTTTTGTCATATGTTTGACAGATTTAGTACTTGTAAATGACCTTACCAATGCATTAATAGTGTAACTACAAAACACTGTGGTAAAAGATTCCCATAGATTCCATATTGGTAAACATGCTGCTAATTCATTATATATCTGAAAGTTACAAAGTACATTATGTCCGACTTTTTGCAATTACATGCTTTTTATTCAGATTTCTTTGTCTGCTCTTAAAGGGAGATATCTAAACATTTAAAAGTTATTTCCCTTTGCTACATTTGTTATGCCCTTACTATAGGATATACTTCTAATCCAAAACCTTCTTCAACAAGGATATGAGGTAGAAAGGTTGAAATCTTCGCTTCGAAGCAAGTTTTACGGTCGCCATCACGGGTTGATCGATCTGTATAATATTTCAGTATCTCTTCTTACTGCGGATGTATTTTCGTCATCGTAGATCATACATTGGTATATACTACCGAATGTATCCTGAACCTTTTGGTGACCTTTGCAACCGCACATGATTTTGGAGTTGCATGTTAGGTGATGCATGCATAGCAGGAGATACTTGCCCTGTCGATGCACCTGATCTCACTCCATTCTGGAGTACATTCAGTCCTAGCTATTTGTACACTTAGACTTGTCATTTTCTTTGGACTGATGAGTTCGGATTAATGTTGGCATACTACTTTTTAACATCCATCAAGGTAATGTGAAATAATATACTTACATGGTTCTTTTTATCTTAAGCTTATTTTTATTGATTCATTGAAAAGGAATGCTGAGTCAGGCCTCAGCCCGTTCCAATTTTTTAAGATTCGTTGACAACATATAAAATCTGTTTCTACAACATATCATGCATTTATTATGTTGCTAAGTATTTTGCATGCTACCCTTATGTGTTTAACGCGTATAATGATAATATAAGTAATAATAATATCAGCTGCTCAGTTTTGATATGTTAACAAGAACACCAGAAATAAGAAGTAGTCCAATGCATAATAAAAATTCTCTGATAAGAAATGACGATATTGTTAATGGTTTTGATTCTTGTATATAACAAAACTATGGTCCAGAAACAAAAGATTTTTTTTCCGCTAGAGGTTTAATAGTTAACATTTAGTGCTAAATGGAGGTAAAGATCTGCCGAACTTTAAGTAAACATGTATAAGTGCAAGAACTAATATAATCATTAAACTACTTACAAGATACCTCACTTGTAGGAAATAGGAGTCGATGTATGACAGAAGTTGATTTTTGAAATCAGTAGCTGCCTGCAAAACAGAAAAAGCATGTTGGTGAAAACAGACCTACCAATTATATATTTTTGATTTTTGAAGATGTAGAAAAATACAGTACTACAATATTGTTTGTTAGCTAATTTATACTTCTGAATTCAACATATTTTATTGCTCAAAAACACAGCAATTTGGGATCGGGCACAAGTTATTATAACGTTATTAAAAGCCCTCTCCCTACAATGTACAATAATATTACATGACAGCAAGTAGTTATTGTAAATAGAGGTAATGTAAAATATTCTTAGTTAACACTAATAGATTCATACATAAATGCAATATGGAAAACAATACCTTTAAATATATATATATACATATAAAAAGGAAGA
>JAOXYI010111464.1:0-11978 GCA_028566495.1 Lithophaga antillarum | reverse complement strand
ATTTTACTCATGTCTATCCATTATGTGGCATAAAGTCCTGCGAGAACAATAGGGTGACGTCACAACAATGTTTTAAGCACCGGAAACTTTTCACATGTAATGATGAGCAATGGATACTCTTCGAATCATCGCATTTTAGTCCCAGCTGCTTCGCTGTTCTATAATAATACAGCAGTGGAAGTTTCATTACAATGTATGTTCAGTACAACTGCACAGTGAAACCGTGCCGGTGTTATTTTTCATGAATCATTCAAAAAATTAAAACCGATTAGGTTGGGTAAGTATTTTACGTCAACACACTGTCCTTGTTGGATATAAAGGAGCAATAACCTAGTAAGATTTGTGATTTATAGCTGTCAAATGTCTTTAGGGTCCAGTGGATGTCTTTTGAAAAGTTCGCTTGACTTGAACTTGTGTTTTGATTTTTATAATATTTCCTTGTAGTTTGTATTTGATAACAATTGAGTGACACTTAAAACGTAACCAACCTTTACTAACTTTCTATCAGACAACAGCTAATGTTCATTATTTATTTCGGTAAGTATAAATTATTCTTTACTTAATATGTATTTTTTTCGTTCGTACTTACTGTACTCATGGTTAATAATTTTTGTTTGATTGTTTGAGATATACTTACTGTACTCATGGTTAATAATTTTTGTTTGATTGTTTGAGATATACTCGCAAATGTTTTACTTCTGTTAGATTTTGAGATTTATTTTTCAAGTGTTTGTAAGTATTAGTAACCGGATTTTGTCCAATAATGTCCTCGTACAGTATTTACACTTTTAGTAGTATTTGCAGTCAGTTTTGTTACTTTTCCTGAGCCATTATATCTTACGTTTTTAACAAAGCCTTCTAGCTAAAGGTAAGTGGTTTCAGATATTTGAACACAACTTCGATCAAAAAGCATTATCAAAAATAATTTTATGCCATTTTCTTGAAGTCCTGTACCAATGTAAACAGATAGATATATCCTGAACATATTTCATTATATAGTTGATAAAAACTCAGCATGGTAGTTAAAACTAAATATAAATTTGTTTGTAGTTTGCTGTACGCCTCATTTTTTAATGTTTATATAAGTTATTAATATATTTTTAACTTTCCATGCAGTGGTAACCTTCGGACTTCTTTTTAAAAAACACTGCAGTGAATATTAAATAAAATCCATATTTATTCATAACACTGTATCGGTACTAAACAAGTGTCAAATACCAGATGCACGCCTCCTCCATATATTTAAATAATTCAGTGTTATTTGTGACATTGAAAAGAGTCCCTTTTAAAAATTTTAACGGTCTCCTCGTGTGTATTTTTTTTTCTTTAATTTCCGATAGATTATGAAAATATGTCTGTTCATTGGACTGTCACCTAATGCTCAGGTATATTTTCACAAAGTTTACGGAGATGTGTGAACCTGGCGTAACGTTTGGAGTTCCCCTGCGAAAAATCTGCAAATTGCAACTGTCGAAATAACAAAGGCAACACACAAAACGTTTCATAATTATATTTTGTTACTGTTAATATTAACAATTCGACGAGAATGTTAATCTAAAAATCACAGCCAGTGAAAATTTGGAAAGTTCATATTTAATCTATATTTTAGATTTACATAAAACACAAAGTACTACGCAGAAATACAAAAATAATGCGAAGTATAGTTTCTAGGTTTAAATTTTGGCGGGAAAGATCACAGGGGCTGGTAACATACGATGTTTGTGCATGTATGAAGGTATATGGTACAATGTATATAAAAAGGGAGCTTCTCCCTTTTTATATACCATATATGGTCATATATGCATAAACATCATATGTTACCGGCCCCTTTGGGAAAGATAACTGTAGTGAGCGTCACGAATATCATTCTTCCGAATCACTTTCGTGGAAGCAGGGATGAAGAATCGGGAATCGTGTGAAATCTAAGCTCTAAGACAACAGAAGTCGTTTTTCTCTAACGAGAACACTACTAATAAGTGGATTAACCAACCAAAAAGTGCCTGTTGTGTTTCATTTACAAAGTGGCAATTTACTGAAAAACAAAAACCAAAAAATGCGTTTCCCACCTCCTTTTTGTGTTAACCTAGTTTCCAAAATTATTTGCGCTTTCTAATTTAAAACGAATTAAAGTATAACGCTTCATTCTGGTAACAAGAAATTTCTTTTTAGTACTAATAGTACTCTAATATTAAAGCTACAGTTATGTTGTCTGTGCAGATGGACGTTACAATGGACCAAAGTATTTTTCTTTCAAGTAAAGTATAATTTGTTTAGAAAAATCTTAAACTGTAATATTTCTCTGTCATACTATGTTTGGCATTTAAAGATATTTTTACGTATAACGCTATATAAATTGAACAAAATTTTATGCCTCAGCGACGGTAAGTCAGGGCCATATTAATTCGTCGTCCGTCCGTCCGTCCGGATAAAGGGTTCATATTTTACATAATGAACTCCTACAAAATTTCATCCAGATTTTTAAAACTTTGCAAGATTTGACGAAGAAGGTAATAGTACTATTTACAAGCATTTGAGGACTTTAACACAGAATTATGGCTTTTTAGCCTAGATATATTTCAGGAAAGTATGGTCATCAGCTCCTGCTGTTGGGTTGTATCAAATTTAAGGAATCCAGACGTCTGATTGGGCTTAATAATAACTGGATGGGCCAATTTAATTTTGATAAAACCGGACACGCTTTATACTTTGCAAAAGAATTATAGACATAAACAGATATGCATGTGGTAGAATTCTTCGATTTTAAACTAGATCATTTTTCACCTAATAGTTTGTGTTATTACCGGAATTACATAAGCATTCAAAGTAACTTGCTTGGCCGAAAGATTAAACAATAGTAATGAAATCTTAAGTATATTCTTTTTCAGCGACCGATTCTATTTGGACAAATGTCATCCATGCTAACTGATTAAGGCTGGGTTAGGAATCCCTGCCCTTTTTTCTTTTAATTCTTGCAAAAATATTTTGCTTTATAGTGAATACATTTCTATACAATGTATGAGCACGTTGTCAAAGCACGTACATTATAAATATCTAACACACATTAAATCCACATCCTATATGTCTAAACCACTGATTACGTCCACATCGTATATGTCTAACCCACTGATCAAGTCCACACTGGTCTGTGTTCACATGTAAATGTCACTCTAGATCTTTCAGACTTCGTACAAAAGAACTAAAAACACAAACAATCGGAACCAATCCAGCAATTCTACCATAATTTCTGAGTCTTCTTTACAGTTTATTGATTTGTTGATAATTAATTTTGAACATTAGAATGTATATCATTTTAGTTTTCTATATTCACATCTAGTTTTACACCTAGCATGAGGAAATAGGTGATGACTAATTTCTATTCGCGCGTTGAATTCTCCCAAAGTAGCCCTGTTTCATATATATTTGTAAGCACTGAAAGCAAAAAAAAACTGAAATATTTTCTCCAGTTTTTTATTGCTGTTGAACTTTTTGCATTGATTTACATCGGGATATACAACAAAAAGCGTCCAATACTGAAACTTTTACAGGAATCATTCCGTTGTTTTTTTTTTCAGTGCTATTCAGCTTCTGATTTTGCTCGGATGCCAAAGTTTTGGCCCCGAGCGTCACCGACGAGACTTAAATAGACAAAACGCGCGTCTGGCGCACCAAATTAACATCGGTACCGTTGATCTTTAGTACTTCTATACTTTGATTCACAAGGTGTGCATATTTTGACTAATAGCATCTCATGCGCGACACTGACGTCTGCATTTTTTTTTTCAAAAGTGAAATAAAACAAATTGGAAAATAGCCAATACTTAAATGGTTGGTACTAAAAAAAATTTCATGATACAGCTGAGATAAACGCTGCATTTTACATTTTTCACTAAATTTATACTGCTTATAATGTATGTTACCTTTAAAATATGTACTGAAAAACAATAAGTCGAAAGAATCAGAATGGACTGGTAGGCACCACATTGCAAAATTATCTGAAAACGAGATACTAGATGTCAACCCTATATTAATGACAATGACACTCTTTGAATAAATTCTTAAGAATCACAGTTCAAAACGAAGTTAAAATTATGACATAATATAACATTAAAAAACACAAAATTACATCATTTAAACACTGAATAATCGAATTCTACATTCTTTTCAATAAATGTCATATCATTTCAAACTATTGAAAACCTGTTACAGTGTAATACGTTACTAGTACATAGTGTTTTTAAAATAAAACACAAACTTTAGACCTAAAACTTTAATAAAGAAAATATATATACTTTGTGTACTAATGTTTGAACTGATCCACTGAAAGAAGCATTTAAACATGAAGGGCTTTTTATTTTTAATTTTGACGGTTTGTAAGTTGGATAAAAATTCAGGAAGATATTTATTTTCATTTGTACAGTTTTAACAGTAGATAAAGGACAGTTAGGATTTCGTTTCGATGGTCGACCTCTTAACTTCTGAATAACCAGTTAATTTACAGGCACAAATTACATATTTATTCCACATAAAAAAGCAACATTGTATGAAAATTTTATAAATTACACACTTATGTCCTTGTTCATTTCATTGGGCAGCGTTTTTCTTGTAGTAACCAGTTTCCAATGTTTTCAGTTTGGGGTTCTAGATATTCCGACGATTGAATATCCATAACAGTTGTATAGGTGAAAATATTATATGGCATTGCGTTTAATTTCACTTTTCTGAAACTTAAACTAATACAAAAAAGAAATCCTTTATCGCTGAAAAAACTTTTCTGGAAAAATGGTAAGGCCGGATGTATGTTAAGATGGCCTTAAGACCTTAAAGTAAGGATGAATTTCTATTTTTATATGAAAAGGAGTTTGTTGTTCTTAAATTGACCTTTGTCTTATAATTTTACTTCTATACATAAATGTTTCGCCACTAAATTTCAGTCATCGCTTGTACCTTACGTACACGTGTCCAGGTTAACTCGAAAAGAAAAGAACCAGTTAGCTTCACATATCATTGTACATAGAGCGGTGCTTTTGTCATGTAAAAAGCTGGAACAAGTTGTCAATTACATAAACTAAAATCTTTGCAGTTGAAAATTTTATTGTAGCCATCATGAATTGGTTGTTTACTAAGTAGCGTTGATGTCTAATTTGGCTGCAGACATGTTTTTGGCGTTAAATTTTATCTCCATGTTTATTAATTGTAACTTCTATACTCTCTTTGAAATTCTGAACTTTGCAAGGGCTGTATACCGAACAGGAAATACTTCAACGATACAAAACGTCTTTCTCCGAGCTTTCTATGGTCATTCGTGCAGTCAAATCTTTACGATCTTCCGTTGCTTATGTACTTTTATTATTACATTTACAATAATCTGACATTATAAAATCCATCTACGGGATTCTGTTTTAACTTACCTTTATTGCATTGGTAATCATGTAATAAAGTACTTGGTCCCATAAGTCTGTCGCATAATTGGTTGTGAATTCGCCTGTTTCTTTCGGCAAATGCAACTAGAGGCTCACATGAGTTGGCCTGTGTCGCTCACCTGGAAACAAATTATACCTAATTTTTATAAGAAGTATAGTTTTTATTTTCATTTTATCAGCCTTTTGAGATTTAAAATTTTAGCCAGTTAGAGACAAGAATTATCCGTGGAGGCCATGGTAGATGTCCGATGGGCACGAAATGAGGAAACTTTGCAAAAGCCCTCCCATACATCATTCCTACAAAGTTACTCATTTGGACTTGTAGTTTCAGAGAAGAAGACTTTTAAAATTTCAGCCAATCAGAAACTCAGAAACAAGAACTACCGGTGGCGACCATGTTAGTTATCTGAAATGAACAAAATGAGGAAACTTTATAAAGGACATTCCAGACATCATTTCTGCAAATTTTCGGTTCAATTTACCTACTGGTTTTAGAGGACAAGACAAAAATTTGAAAATTTAACGAACGGACGACCAACGCCAAGTAATAGCATATGCTTACATGGTCTTTGGCCTAGTGAGCTAAAGACGAACGTGCGCTCGAGTTGAAACCTAAATGGTAAATTTTATCCATTACAACATGTACTTAACAAAAGGCGATGTTTTCTCCACTGAGGCTCCTCCGCTTCGTCTGGTTTCTAAGTTTTCATCTTTTAAGTGGTCTCTGAAAGTCATGTAGCATAGTTTTTATTCCTCCCTTCACCATAAAGTAATCACCATGTGAGTTTTCACACATGACATTGTGTAAATTTACGAAAGTATAGAATAAGTGACTTGTCTGTGTTACTGTGTTCCCAGGGGTGGGGTGACACGTAGGCTGGTACTACATTTGGGGGATATAATTATGCGATTTCAGTATTTTTGGGGGTGTCAAAATTTGGCAGGTATTTTTGGGGGTTGTGTGAAAAAAAGTGGTACTTTTGTATGGTATTTTGGGGAATCTATCTTTCGATAGGTATTTTCGGGGTTGTTTAATTAGATTGAAATTTGTTTCGGGGTGGGGGCGGGAGGGAGTAAACATTTTGCCCTCTGACGAGCATACGTATCACAATTTTTTCTGATTACCCACACCAGGGCTTATCCCTCATCATCAAGTTATATGAGGGAAAAAAAAAAGAAAAAAAACAAAAGGAGATAAATTTCGGTGGTTAGTTATCTTCCTTAGCCAAATTTGTTATCTTCCTTGCCTATTTCGATAAAGGGCGATAACTCACTAATGTTTCTAGTTACAAAATTAACAAACAAATCCTTTGAATTGTTTATACTTCCTGATAAATTAAAAGAATCATAAGTTATTGGAATAACACCTGAGAAAAGGAAACTATGGGCCAGTTAGTATACTACTCATGATTGAGAGAGCTAAATGGAATTGTTCAGCTGGTAGTATCCTTCAATTCTCATTTTTCTGTCTGCTTTTCGGAAGTCGAACAGGTACGAATGTCAAACAACTTAACTAAAATTTGTAGAGGGTTGGAAGAAAGCTTTGGATCAGAATAGATATGTAGGAGCAATCATAAATGGACTGCTCCCTCGAAATCATCTTTTATTGAAATGTAGATTTCATTGTGCTTTACCTTCGGCACTATATTTGTTGAAAAAAAAAAAATTAAAATGTATAAAACAGCGTGTTAAAGCTGAACCTCAATGTAGTATCTAACTGGCGAGAAATTTCTAAGTTGTATCTCAAGCATCTATAGTGGCTCCAGTTTTATTTAATATCGTCATAAATGATATCTTTTATTTCATTCACAAGTGAACCGTACAACTATGCTGATGGTAAAGCCTTTTCATATTATGCAGATAATGATATAAATATTCCAGACTATATGAGAATTCAGCTGGACCATATATGTCCATATGATCCGACCGTGTAAGTATACTTACATATGGTTGGACTTATATAATAACAGACACACACACACACACATATATAGTAACGCCCTGTTGTAGTGTGAAAATTGTATTATTTCAATTAAAAACACATCATCAATTTTAAGCTTAGAAATTAGTTTCTGTCGTTAAACTAAAAAAATTCTGAGGTTTTGCAACAGCTTTGTAGTTAGTTACAGAGTATCGCCTATGACTTACGTGTCAGAAATTTATAAAAGACTGTCATATTAAATGAATTAAAAAAAAAATCAATAAAATACAAAACAATTGCATATTATAGGAAAACTTTCTCGTAACTAGAAGCTCACCCGAGCCTGCATAGCACACCTAATTTCACCTTGCCGTATAGGCAAATTGTCATTTTCGTTTCTTTACACGACTCAAAAAACATTGTGTCCATGTTGATATAGTTGGCTGAGCTAATGGATATACTTTTGAAAGGGGACCACCAAATGCTCACAAGTATAAAGCTGGACACGATGTTCTGCAAATTATGATTTTGAAATGTTTTTTTGTCAAAATAGAGCTTATTTGCATATCAAACAACAGAAGCATTCAGAAAAGATTGTTCAAATTTCAGCCAATCAGAACACATTATTCACCCTGCTGGCCATGTTGATTTCCGATCAGCACCAAAAGTACGAACTTACAGAATACATCCAAGAAACATTCCTGCCAAGTTTACCCCTATTCTGTCGAGCGATTCAGGCAAAAAAGACATTCTAGACATTTCCACCTAGTCTTATGTTAAACTTAATTTAGCGGTGGCAGCCATCTTGGACTTCCGATTGGCACAAAAAGTATAAACTTGATAGTAAACCATCTAAGAAACATTATGACAATGTTACAGTTCTATCTATCTTGTTGTTTCTGACAAGACGATTGCTGAAATTTCTGCCAGTCGGGACACATTATTCACCCCGGCAGCCATGTTGAATTTCACATTGGCACCAAAAGTACAATCTTTGTAGGATGCCATCCAAGTAACATCCCTGTCTTGTTTGCTCATGTTCTGTTAAGTGATTTCAGACAAAAAGACTTTTGATATTTTTTGATTGAGTCTTTTTTTTTAAACCCTGTCCTGCTGTCGCAGCCATCATGGATTTCTGGTCGGCATCAAAAGTACAAATTTGGTAGAGGACCCTCTGAGAAACATTATGATAGCATTACGGTTCCATCGACCAACTGGTTTCTGACAAGAAGACTGGAATTTTCAGCCAATCGGAACACAATATTCACCCTCGTGACCATGATGATTTTCTGATCAGGACAAACAATACAGTGTTTCTCCCCAGGCCCTTTTAGCACCAAGGTACCCTGATGCTGTAATGTTCGGTCCTGATGCTGTCATGATTTATTTTCTTCAGGATTTCATTAGAAAAACTGCTCTACCTTGATGCTATAGTTTTCAGAAACAGGATGTTATGGCAGAATTTTATTTCAACAGGATGCTTTAAGAAATATCTGGGGAGAACATTGAAGTATACACTTTGTATAGGACCATCCAAGAAATCTTCCTGCCAGCTTTGCTTCTATTTTCTAATGGTTTCAGACAAAAAGACTTTTCGACATTTACCACTGAGCCCTGTTAACTTTGTCCTGCGGTGGCAGCCACCTTGGATTTCTCATCGGCACGAAAAAATATAAACTTGGTAGAGGACCATCTAAGAAACATTATGACAACATTACAGTTCCATCGATAATGTGGTTTCTCACAAGAAGGTTGTTAAACTTTCAGCCAATCAGAACACATTATTCGCCCTGGTGGCCATCTTGAATTTCCAATCGGCACCAAAAGTACAAAGCTTCGTAAAGGGACATCCAAACCAAATTCCTGTCAAGTTTTCTTTCGTTCTAATGTAGTTTTGGACAAAAAGACTTTTTGGACGTTTGCCATTGAGTCGTATGTTAACTTTGTCCCGCGTTGGCAGCCATCTTGGACTTCCGATCAGCACGAAAAATATAAACTTGGTTGGTTGGTTGTTTAGGTTTATCGTCACTTTCAGCGATTTTTCAGTTATAGCAGACTTACTGGGGAGGAAAGTCCGCACAGTCATCCAGCTGCACCGATGAACCACCTGATCCTGGGTAGGTGTCTGGAAACCTTGATGCGTTAATCGGGGCTGGCAGGACTCGAATCCCTGACACTGGTGTCAGGCTAGTGGTTATGAGTCAGCAAACTTAACGACTCGGCCACCCAGGCCCTTACAAACTTGGTAGAGCACCATCTAAGAAACATTATGACAACGTAACAATCCAACTGATCATGTGCCTACTGACAAGAAGGTTGTTGAAATTTCGGCCAGTCAGAATACATTATTCGCCCTGGTGGCCATGATGACTTTCCAATCGGCACCAAAAGTATAAACATTGTGCACTGGCGTCCAAGGAACATTGCTCCCAAGTTTGCTTCCATTTTCTAATAAGTTTCAAAAAAACACTTTTTCAACATTTTCCATTGAGTTCTGTGTTAATTTTGTCCCATGGTGCCGCCATCTTGGATTTCCGATTGGCACCAGAAGTACAAATTTGGTAGACGAACATCTAAGAAATATCATAACAACATACATAACAGTTCCATTGAACAAGTGGTTTCTGACAAGAAGATTGGTGAATTTCAACCAATCAGAACACATCATTCACCCTGGTTGCCATGTTGAACTTCCAATCAGCAGCAAAAGTACAAAACTTTGTAGAGGACCATCCAAAGAACGTTACTACCAAGTTTTCGTCCATTCCGTAATGTAGTTTCAGACAAAACAACCTTTTTTTCGATATTTTTCCACTGAGTTTTTATGTTAACTTTGTGCCGCTGTGGCAGCCATCTTTGATTTCTGACCAGCATCAAAGGTACAAACTTGGTTAACCTGGGATCCTGGTGAAATATTTTAGTTTACGCTAGCTTAAACTTCAAATATATATGGCCGAACTGGTAGTCGGGCCGAAACGACTTGTTACTGAAATATAAACTTTGATCAGGACCGTCCAAGGAACATTGCTGCCAAGTTTGCTTCCATTTTGTAATGTAGTTTCATACAAGAAGACTTTTTCAACATATCCCATTGAGTCCTATGTTACTTTGTCCCACGGTGGCAGCCATCTTAGATTTCCAATCGGCACCAATAGTGCATATTTAGTAGAGAATCACTTAAGAAACGTTATATCATCGTAACAGTTCCAATTGACCATGTTTTGATATCCGGTACTAAAACATCAGTTTCCACATTTTCAGCATACATTTCTAACATGTACAAAATGTATTTTGTTTTTCGTGTGGAATGGATGTTCACTCAGTAACAGATGGGATTTTCTCATGTGCTTCTTTTCATGTGTGAGTCGGTTTCTAGGTTCGCATTTAGCTGGAAAGAGTTTTCATTTTGTGTTCATTCATCCGCTTGCTATATAGTAGATAATTTTCATGCTCATTATATGAATTGGTATAATACAAGTGGTTTTGACAGTTGAAGATATAAAATTTGATCATGCTAAAAAATAAAGTTTACCAGTTGTTTTGCCTTATGAAATATTCATTACCTTTTCAGCTCATCTTGATGTACAGCTATTACATAATGTCAGTCCCACGCCCATTACATTTTCACGTTTTAATTTTCTTCTCTGGATCCAAACGATGACTGAATACAAAATTTGGCATGCATGGTTCCTTAATGGTCTTCTTTCAGGATCTATTGGTCCACTGAGTTGGTCCGCTCTTCGAGATACACCACGAGTCTCTGGTTAGCTAAAATCAGTAACTTTATCTACATCTATTCCCAGAACTACCGGACCAAATAGTATAAATCTTGGTTTTTATAGTTCTTGGGTGATTATATTTCAAACCACTGATTGACGAGTAGTTCTGCTACCTAAGATGTTGGTCCCAACTCATCTGTGCGATTGTAACCACATTTGAACAAAAAGTCTTAACTTCTGAAACCATTTAGCAATTTCAACCAAACTTGGAAGAGATAACTTTTTGGTAGTCCTTTTTTTCAAAATAATAGACAACAATTCAATTAAGACAATTGTAATTTCTTATGACAGCAAGTACCCGAGACAACCAAACTTCTTTGTCTTAGAGCATATGAGATGAAAATTCAAGATATTTGCAATTTCTCACGACAGAAAATACCCTCGACAGCCAAAACTTCTTGGTCTTAGAGCAACACAAGCTCAAAATTGAGCAGTGGATATATGACAACGTGATGTTTAGCATATTAGTGAAATTTGTGTTTTGATTATGTTAATTAGATTTATATTTGTTTCATATTAATCTCCTAATTTGACACTTTGGGGTCAGGTTGAATCAAACATCAGGGATGTTCTATGGACGATCCCTTTTAAAGAATACTTGTTTATATCCACCCGTACGAAGTAATAAGGCGTATTACGTCTGGAAATCAGTCGGAAACCAGGCGTAATTGCGATTCTGTACCAAAAACCAGGCGTAAAGGAGCAGGACACGTAAATCCATAACAGTGACGGGCGTAAAAGTAGTTAGAAACCGGGCGTAAATTGAAAAGTACCAGGCGTCAATTTTTTCACTAAGGCGTAAGTTGTTTGGGAGGCGTAAATATCAGGGCTTTTACCCAGCATGCTTAATATTACAAA
>JAOXYI010111356.1:0-11978 GCA_028566495.1 Lithophaga antillarum | reverse complement strand
AGAATGTTGTTCTCGCCACGATATAGCTGAAACATTGCTAAAGTGGCGTAAAGCAACCATCAATCAATCAATCAATCAAACTGAAAATGTATTAGAATGTCCATCAGCAGAAAGCGTATTTAACAATTTATCTTGGTCAGAAAAAAAATTAGTATGTAAAAATTTTGAAAGAGACATTGAATTACTCATGCAAAGCATGTCAACGAATTATGCATAAGGATCACTTACATCGTTGTAAAAAATATAGTCCTGCAAATGTTCAGTTTGATGATTATCTCTGCAAAACCTGCTACACGAATGTTAACCAAAACAAAATTCCCACCCTTGCATTATATAATAACAATTTAAATGTTGGTGACATTCCATTACAACTAGAACAGTTGAATTTAATGGAGAAAAGACTTGTGTCACAAGTGAGTACATTTTTTTCCCTGATTTTATTGCCTGGTTTTCCTTTTGGTCAGTTTGCAAAAAAGGTTATGTTATACATTTCCTGTTGATACTCAAAAGGTTTATGAACAGTTGTCAAGTAATTATCCCAACAGTAATCAGTTGGCCATAGTTACATGTTCGTGCCACAATCGTACAACAATGCCAAACTTATTTACTTCGTCAAAAGTATACAAAGCTTTGCAATGGTTGAAAATAAATAATCCACATTATAAAGATATATCACTTCCTTCACATGCCATTCAAGAGAACACTGAAGCAAAAACTCGTGCAACGGTTAATTTTGCTGAATTTGGTGCTTCTCAAATAGATTTTGCCCCTTCTGGAAACATAATTGATTTAAATGCTGCTAGTCCAGTTGATCTGCACAAAATTGATTATTCTGAAGAATTGGCTTTTCCCTGGCTCTTTCCTTATGGTATTAATGGGTTCCAAGCAGAACGCCCGAGAAAACTTACTCTTGGACAAAACTACAAATCAAGATTCCACAATATTGATAGCAGATGGCGACAAGATATTACCTATTTAATATCAGCAGTCAACACATATGAAAAAAATATTTTGTCCCAAACTGTTTCAGTATATACTAGAATAAGAAAAAGTGCTTCATCTGATAGTGGCCCATTAACAGCTAGCGATGTAGCAAATGGCACAAATCCTGATTTATTACAGAATTCATACATGTTCATGAAGAAAATTAGGGGCACTGTTGCATATTGGAAAACTGTACTATTTAATTTATTGGCTATGATCAAGAATTTAGGTCCGCCGACTCTGTTTGTTACACTAAGTGCTAATGATTACCATTGGGAAGAATTGGCAATGACACTGCAAGGAAAAGATAGAGCTTCTATAAATATAAAAGAATTGCCAAGAAATGTCCAAAAAGACCCTCTTTTAACAGCCATGCATTTTGAAAGAAGATGGCGTGCCTTATTAAAACATGTTATTAAAGGTCCCAGGAAACCTTTAGGCAAAGTTGTTGATTATTTTGCTCGTATTGAATTTCAGGCAAGAGGGAGCCCCCATTTACATATATTTTTATGGATTGCTCAAGCACCAAATTTACTTACAGCACAAACTCCAGAGGAAATAACTACTTACATTGATTCTGTAATTTCAACAACAATACCATCAACATCTGAAAACCCTGTTTTGCATAAATTGGTCACAACTTTGCAATTACATCAACACAGAAAATACTGTTTGCGAAGAAATGCATGTCGTTTTAACTTTCCATATAAACCTTGTAAAGAAACAAAGCTGTTATCAACAATTGACTCTATCCCTCACAATAACAAAAGATTTTATGAAACAAAAAGAGGTACTGGTGACACAATGATTAATGCTTACAATCCAGAAATATTATTACACTGGCGTGCAAATATGGATATCCAGATGATTGGTGGACCATATGGTGTAGCATACTATGTATGCAGCTATATTTGCAAAGCAGAGCCAGACACCTTGAAAAATGCTCTATCAAATGTCATTTCTGAAATTTCACAAATGTCACCTAGTCCATCTCAAAGATCTAGAATGTTTCGAATAGGTATGTGTATTCTTAAGCATAGAACATTGTCTGCACAAGAAGCAGCATACAGAATTGGAGGGCTTTAACTGATTTTTTCTTCAAGAACTACAGTAACTTTGTATGCTTTGCCACCACACAAACAGTATAAAAAGTTGAAACCTGCTTTAGAAAGACAATTTTTATCTGGGGACAGTGAAGACATTTTTGAAAAGAATCTTGTGGATCATTACTTTGATCGTCCCTCTTAGCTTGAAAATATATCGCTTTTCAGATTCTGTCAATGTTTTACAGTTTCAAAAAAAAATGCTAGGTCAAAAAATGTATTACTATCTTTGAGCAGACAGTACCAGATACAAAGAAAACAACATAATGCAGTAGTCAGATTAATCACAGCTCCTAAAAATACACAAGATTATTTCTACAGCCTTATAATGTTGTACTTTCCACACAGATCTTCTGCACAAATTGTTGTTCCTTACAGCAGCATTTTAGAAGCATTTATTCATAAAAGAAATCATTTTGATACTGTCGCTCTTTCCTCATGCAATGGCATTCCTTCAATTGAAGAAGCAATACAGGTTATTCGTATTTCACAGCTAGAAATAGACTTCCACCCCTCTTTTGATACAAATGATGATGTTTGTAATGAATCTGACGTTATAGACTCATTAGAATATGATCAATCAAAAGGTCAGTGCAATAATATGAATGATAATGATACAGTACAGATACAGCACAACAGTGAATATGAAGCATTTTGTGAAGAAATGCACTGGCAGTCAATTGCAGTTGCCCAAGATAATGACCCACTTTTCCAAAAAATCCAAATGCTTACTCTTGATCAAAAAAAAGTTTTTTTTTACATACAGAGCAGATTTACAGACCATACTTTACCCTTCTATACCTTTATAACCGGTGGCGCAGGAGTTGGAAAAAGCTTTTTGATTCAAACACTTGTTGATTGGCTTAGACTATGCACTGCCCCATTTGCAGGCATTGATCCGGTAGTTGTCTGTGCACCTACAGGTGTTGCAGCTTTTAATGTCAGAGGCCAAACACTACATTCTGTATTTCATATTCCAGTTGAGCATAAATTTGAGAAGCAAGCACAGTAAAGGAAATATCTGCACAATCATTACCAAGATTGCGTACTTTCTTCAAATATATACATACCATAATTATTGACGAAATCAGTATGGTCAGTGCAGACATGTTGCAATATATTCATTATCGCTTAACTGTTATTAAACAAAATGAGTTGCCCTTTGGTGGCCTAAATATCATAGCAGTAGGAGACTTTTACCAACTTCGACCAGTTAAAAATGCTTATGCCTTTACAAATGAACAATTATGGCATCTGTTCACACCTTTCTTTTTACGTCAAAACATGAGGCATATTGATGACTGCTTGTATTCTAGCTTGTTGAACAGAGTTAGACTTGGCTTTATGAATGAAGAAGACATAAAATTGTTGCAATCTAGAGTTGTCCCAAGTGTCCCTGATCCAAATATTTTGCATATATATCCTACAGTTAAACAAGTCCAAGGACATAATGATTTCATGCAGACACAATTACCACATGAATGCTTTGCCATTTCTTCAATACACACATTTTCTCAAAAAGATATTCATCCAGATGAAATTGTTACACCAGAATTGATCCCTTCTGATGATCGTGATGCTGGTGGTCTTCTGTCAGTATTAAAATTGTCAATTGGTACTAGAGTTATGCTTGTAAGAAATCTTAATGTGAAATATGGTCTTGTAAATGGTGCAATAGGCTCTGTTTCTCATGTTCATGGAGAAAATAACAATTATACAGTCCATGTAATTTTTGAGAACGCAATGATCCCACAATCTCTTTTAAATCATAACAAATCCTTTGATATACCTATGTATTCACAGGAATTTTGTTCTCATGGACGCATCATACAAAGAACAAATTTCCCATTAATACCATGTTGGGCAACAACAATTCACAAAATACAAGGACTTTCATCAGACACAGCAGCCATTGCAGTTGGTCCAGAAATTTTTACAAAAGGACAGGCATACGTAGCATTAAGTCGAGTCGGAAAACTTACAGACTTGTACCTGTTATCCTTGTGTATATCCAAAATACAAACTGACCAAACTGTTACTGCTGAATATTTACGTGTACAATACTTAAGCAGTGGGAGTGTTAATTACCTTGCTGTACAGCATATCAGTATTAAATATATATTATTTGCTGTTTTAATTGTTGCTTTCAAAAGTCTTTAGACCAAACATAAACATGTGCAAGATAAACCTAAAGATAGAGCTGTCATATCATTGATCAAGATATTTAGTATTGATTAGTATAAATCATGTATATCAACTATGAAAAAATTGACATATTGAATAGTAAATGCTAAACTAATTTCTAGAACTTCTTATTTGAAAGCAGTTCTCAATTTCTGAACAACATTTGCCTTGCTGCTTTACTAGACTGCAGAAATACACGACTTCAGCTACATATCAAATGCAAATAGCAGGTATAAAAGTCAAGTCATTGAAGTCATCTTCACAATATGATCAGCTTAGCAAAAGGAGTAGGTGCGGTAAGGGCCCAATTTGGCCCTGACTAATGAAGTATTTTTCAATCAGTACAAAATTCATCTTAATTTGCTTCATGGATATCTGCAAACTTTTAATATAACAATTTTTGAGTACCGTATTCAACCTAATTAGCGGCCCTGTTCCAATAAGGGCCTCCCACAATGAAAATCACAAACACCCATCAATTATTGTCTCTAGAAGAAAAGTGTACTCAACTTTAATTGTCCTACAGTAGAGTTTCTAGACAGTTGACAAGTGTCTTGTTCCCATTGAAATGAATGTAAGAACATATTTCTAAACCCCCGGCCACTTCTGAGTGGTAATATTTATTGTTGGTTATGGTAACGGTTGCTGTTCCACTTTGTTTTAAGAAGACATAATTTTACTCAGTTCCCTCAGTATATGGCCTTCGGTGACGATTTCACTTGCATTGTTCAGGGGAGATCTATCACATCGGGGAATGAAACAATAAGTAAATATTGGTTTGGTACAAATATACGGGAGTCGCTAAAACGCTACCCTATTCAGTTTCAATTCATTGATTTTAATAAGCACCCCTTTTCCAATTTTTTAAATGCCCTGTGCGCTAATTAGGTTGAATACGGTACATCTTTCATAAACTAGGGAATATTTACCAACAAAATGCGGTAAAAATGGAAATTTCTCTCAAATTTGATAAAAAATAGGTTGCTTTAGCACGTAATTGTGATTAGGAAACATCGAGCGCAAGCGTCTACAAGCTAAATATTAAAACCAGAGAAGGCATTTGTAAAGATACTCCTTTTGGTAAATATCTATGTTGTCAAAGTATGCTCTTGATATTTCTGAATTGAAAAAACCAACTAAAGGTTGTGCATTTTCATATGATATCTTGAACACTGAAAATGAAAGCAACTTTTTGATGGCATGTTCATGACGTTACATGTATTACTTAAAAACACTATAATAAAAATCTTGCTATCGTTTCAACTTGCATATAGTCTAACAGTCCAGTTTGATGCAAGATTTCACTTTTCAGTTAAAAATAAGCCAAATATACACTATATTGAAACTTCTCCTATAATTAAAAAAAAATTTAACCATATGCAAAACAAAAATTTGCATATCGATATTACCAAAAATGTATTGAATCTCTGTGACAACTGTACTTGATGATATACTTGAACATACATGTATATTAATTGACAATATTGCATATACAATTCATTATATATCTGAGTTTTTCTTGCCTATTCAACTTTTAACATCACCTTAATGCTTATTTCTACAATGCTTAAATATGCCCAGTATTAGTGATACATGTTTATTGAAATCTATGCATATATAGAAAATGAAAATGTAACCATTTTCCAGATGGATGACTTCAAAATCACTCTTAAAGATGCTATAGACAGAGAAGATGGCTCTTGTGTGAAAGAAATGTTAACAGTGAAAGTAGTTGCCAGCACAAGTGTAACACAGTACAAGAAGAAAGATGGAACATCAAACTCCATGTTCAATATATCAGTATGTGACTCGTCTGCAGCAGTAAAGGGAATGGTGTATGATGTGAATAAAACAACTTCCTTATATCCACAAGCAACTGTAATGATAATTGATTTTATCATTAGAGACAAGTAAGTACATTGTACAATATAGATGTCTTTATAATCTTGCTTTGATAGGTACTTGAGAAGTAAAAAAATTTAACTTTCAAATGAATTCATATTACAGATTAATATTGTTTTTAATTTACTTTTACTCCCAGTCCACCCAGAGTTTTTAAATTTGACCTCATGAAACAAACACGTGGTGTGATAACATCAAACACATACAGTGACAACATCAATAAATAAATGTTGGCCATACATTATATATTGAAAATCGCAGAACAATGAAGGAATCGAGCAGTTTTTTTAATCTTTGAATTGCAAGACTAAGGTAACATTTTGTCTGCGTTGAACGAAAACTTTGTGCCTTGAATTTTAAATAGACGAAGACTTTTTGCGTTGAATTTTAAAGACTCTATGCGGATAGACTGTGATAAGAAGTGTCCCAAATTTATTCTTGATACATGTAATATCAAGCAGTGTTCATTCCATAGCATTAATTGTGCCATTCACCCTTGGTGTAATTTGTGACAGGAAGCACATTCACAAAAATGTCAGCTGTGCCAGCTGCGTACGTTGATAATATATTCTTACAAATTTTCAGTGTGATGCAACAAATGCACATGCTAAATTTAAACCATGCACTTTCCTACTACAGGTTTAATACATGTAATAGCATTAATACAATAAAGTTAATAGTCATAAAGTAATTCTAAGCATATCATCTTTTAGCGAAACTTTCTATTTTTTCTTTAACAGACAGGTCATCCTTACCAACAAGACTAAAGTATTTCGATGCAATCAAGAGACTGACATTCCTGAAGATGTAATGCATGCGGCGAAAGCAATTTTCACAGAAAAAAGTGAAAGCAAAACTATCATGGAAGCTGCAACAAGCCCCAAAAAGATCCTTGTTGATGTAGAGGGTGTTGTGTACAAGGTATGGCACTTATTACAACACTATAAATAATTACTTTTACATGGTGATCAACCTCATCAGTAATGTTACATTTTTCTCAACACTTCTTCCATCCGGTAATTGGTTTGTTGATCGTTTCAAAGGATTTTAGAAATTTCGCATTACACAGTTCTTCTTTGAATCCTCAATGTAGGAAAGGTTACAGGAAGATAAGCACTTTAAGGCTCATGGGAGGATATCCACTGAATCCCCCAAACCCCACCCCCTTTTAAAAAATCTGAGTTTAGAATTTGTCACAGGCGTGTCACTTTTATTCAGCAGGAACTTGAATTTTTTCTCAGCAGCAGGGGGATTCCCAGCTGTGTTTCTGGCACTCTGGGGAGTTGGGCAAGTATGCATATGGACCATGGTCTCTTACTACTTTGCTGTTTCCAACATATCTATAATCACAAACCCTGTTTAGAAAAAAGGGTAAAAAAGATATTTTCAGCATTATTTGGTGCAGAACACTTGTTTTGTTAATCATTTAATTAATTAATTAATAGTTGAAAGCCAAAAAATTAAGTCAAACCTCAATAGCTCAAAACTGAATATCTCAAACACCACTCATTTCCCAAACCAACATTTCAGTATGCTCCATTTTATATTTGCCATCAATAACTTGACCATCGTGTATTTCTGAAACTAATCTCGTTGGTCCCTTCAGTTTCAAACCTTCCGTCCGTAGTAATAACACCCAGTAACAAACAAGGTTGTCCGTCTCTTGGCCCATCCCTTTTTCCCCTTGTTCCATTAATTGTTTGTTCACTTATCCTCCTGAATATAGCTGTAATATCACTCACTGGACATTAAGCAACAATCAGTCAATCAAGTTAAAGCTACCAAGATACTACTGTATATTCTAATTAGAACTAAAAATAAGTTTCTGCTCATCATGAACTACAATTATCCTTTTTTGACAGGCATCCTAAGTTGATAATAACAATATCTCAAGAATTTCTTGTGTATTTCTTTGTAGGTTGCAGAAACTGAGACCAAAACAGTTAGATTAACAGGTGAAGATGTAGCATTCAAAAAAGTAAAAATAATGGACAACACATCTAAAATTGAGGTAGCACTATGGAGAGATTTGGCACAACAACCACTACAGAAAAACCAACATGTAAAATTTCTGAATTTCAGTGTAACAGACACCTTTGATAAGTTTAACAATTCGATTCCAGCAATAACAAACAGAAATTCATCTGCCTGCATTGAGGTATTTATTTTTGTCCCTATGTTTGATGTCTGTATTTTAATAGTTTTTTCCTTTTCAGAAATGTAACCAAACATATGATATATCTTCAAATACAAGTTGTTATCTACACATAAAAGAATAGGTAACAAGCTACACTAAATAATTGTTGTAACTTATTTACACAGTATACTAATTCTCCCACACAGCAAAGAGGGGAGATAATGCAAAGGGTATATCCATCCATCTGTTTTTCCATCACACTTTTGTTTACAGTATACCTTGAGTAATAATTAGCAATTTTCAAATTTTTATGCTGACTTCTTGGACAAGATGAGAGATGACCGATTTTCTGTTTTCACCATTCTATACCTGGCCTTATTTTCGGCTCGCATGGTTCAAGGCCAAGTTAGATTTTGTCATACAGTACTGACATGGTGGATTTAGGATTTGCCGCTATACAGTAGTGGAAGTTAATCCTTTTCACTATTTTCCACCAAATTATATTTCTTGAAGTTACTGCCCTTTGATAAATTTGCATACAATGTACACAACAATGATGTACAAAATTTCATTGCAGCCCTGGTATCCATCCAAGATTACTGCTGTTAATTAAAATAGAAATTTATTCAATGGCCAAAACTGCTATATTTCCAGGCAGAATTGGTTCAGATATCAGCTATACAAAGTAACCTGCTTAACATATATTACAGGTTTTATGATGAAATTTGAAATTTTACTGATATTAACACTCAACCAGTTATTCAAATTAGGCATAAGTTAACAAATTTTTGCAAGAAGTACTGGACCAGTATGAACAAAAAAGTTCAAGCTGCCAAACATATTTGTAACTCTGATTACAAATATCCACAATACAATATAGCTTGTCCTTTTTTCAGGTTCTTCCACATTCTGAAGAAATTAAAATCAATGAACAGGACATTTCTGATGACGAATGAACACCAACTGCAGAAATAATTGGCATAAATGACATTTATATGTACAAGTAAGAAACATTTTGATACTTTGACACCAATCCCCCCCCAAAAAACAAGCAAAACAAAAATAAAAACAAAACACATGTAGTACAACAAAACACATATACACATGTAGTAATTTCATAAATTTCGATGATTTTTAAAGATATTTGACTTTGGTGACAAAGTGGTCAATCCATTTCATCAGCATCTAAGCTGTAAACTTCACGGCAACCTACTAATACTGTAATAAACTTTGAGCCATCCTTGATCAGTATCTGTTTGATTTTATTTGTTTCCTGTCAAAGCATAAAATTCAGTACTGTAAATTCAGAATTAAATGCAAGTATTAATTAATGTAAATTCCAGATTACTGTCAAAATGGGACCATGAAATTCACAAAATTAAAAGTACATATTCTTATTTATGAGATATGCTCTCAATCTAATTTCTTACTTAAAGGAATACATCACAATAAATTTTTGAATTTACTACATATATGACATAACAGTATGATAACTAAATGAACAGTTCAATACAAGATTTGTTTTACCCAGTATATGCAATTAACCAATCCAGCACATTTGATTTAAGAAAGAATAAGTTAAAGCTGAAATTTCATCTCCACAGTTATTCAGTGGTCATACAATTGACTCTTTTTATGTTAAACACACAGGAAACAGCCAATTTATTTCAGCTAACCAAAAAGTTGACTTATCAGAAGTAAATTTATTTACAAATTACTGTTAAGCATCCAAGAACTCGATTCAAATTATTTGAAATTTCAATTTAAATGTATTCAAAACAACAAGAGTCAATATATAAAAATCCCTGTGACATATTTTATCACGCATTTCAGATCCTGTATGAGACAGTCTTGTTACAACAGAAAACTGCATGATTCTAGATGTCCAAGTTGTGGCACGTATTACAAAGAGTCTTCAGGAAAAGGATATGTCGCTAAGCTTCTGGTTAAAGCAGAAGGAATAAAAACATACACAATATTTACTCAGCAGCTCAGGAGTCTCTTAAAACAACTTGATATTGATGAACCAGAAGGTCCTGCAGAGATTGAAGTCCAACTAGTGGCCAGATTTCCACAGAAAATAGAGTACGAAGCAGCAGGAGATAAAATGATGAAACTTAAAGTTGCATAAATATATGGCATCACTGAAGCAAAACTGTTTCTTTGCTATTACATTTTAATACAGTATTTTCTGGAAAAAATCCTTTTTTTAAAGAAATATCCAATCTACACTTGTACCTAAGAAGTGACAAAACATGAAGTTGTTTAACTGCAAAATCAATCATGGTTGTTTTTATTAAATGGTACTTTCTCTTGTTTTCGGTTGAAGAATTAAACTTGTCAAAGCACAAGTTTTGTATCAAACTGTATTCAGATTAAAAATACTGAACTTTGATATACCATCATAACTTAAAATATAATGACTTTTATGTTCTGACATTCTGTTAATGTAAATACACAAAAAAGCAACAATTTATTTTCATATGTTAACATTAAATCACATTACTGTCTGTTCATATTCAGTGAAACTTCCCTACACTGGTCACCTTTCTAAACTTGCCATATTTTTTACCAGTCCAGTCAAGTTTCACTGTTATATGTTAACTTTTCATGCAGGAAAATATGTTTGTAATTTTCTCTGTAATTTTGTCAAATGTCAATTTTTACTTGTTTGGAATATACATGTAGGTTGTATTTTGATTTTTCCTTATATTTGCTCTTTCTCTCACACACATATACAAGTACAGAGAAAAATAGACCACAGTTCGTCACTTGAATCTATATTTAATATCTTAGCAAGTCCCAAGATGAATGAAAGCACTAAAAACAAACTCTGATCTTTTTTGTCTGTCATTAATATTTCAATATTTTGTTCAGGCATTTCCAGCAAAACATATATGGCACCCAGGGTTGGCACTTTTCAGTTTCTGCTGTTGGTGAATATTTAAGAGCTTCATATTAGAATTCAAAACATCAAGACTCTTTATTATGCATCTGTTGGTTGTAAGTGCCTTCCTTGGGTACCATTTCTGTTTTAATGGAACAGCCCTTAAAATGTATAAGTGTGTTCGTGTTTTTTTTACACAATTGTGTTATTGTATGGATGTGTCGTTATCTATTTGTGGACACATTCATTCTTGTACAAGTTCTGTTCTACTTGACAGAAAAATGAATGTGTCCAAATAGATAACCACATAATCCAGTCAACTAATCTTTTATTTGATTGGAAAATGATACATCAGAGTTATGTAAACATTATTCATTGCATGTTTTTCATTCTTCTGGAATGAATGCTATTATCTGATTTGTTTTCCTTGCCTGGAATGAATATTATATTTTATATTTTAGTGTAGATTGATGTATGTACATTTTTTATGCATTTTCTGTAATCTTTTAACCTTTTGTCACCTCACCTGGTCCGTTGGACCATGTGAGCTATTGCCATCACTTGGCATCTGTCGTCTGTCTGTTTGCTGTCATTAACTTTTTCAAAAATCTTCTCCTCTGAAACCACTGGGCCAATTGCAACCAAACTTGGCCACAATCATCCTTAGGGTGTCTACTTTCAAAATTGTATCCGATGTTCCCACTGACCAACCAACATGGCCACTGTTACTAAAAATAGAACATAGGGTAAAATCAACAAAAAATTCAATTAAAAAATTCTG
>JAOXYI010111247.1:0-11980 GCA_028566495.1 Lithophaga antillarum | reverse complement strand
TAACAATTGCTCATCAATCTACTTGATCGTTTTTTGTCTGGGACTTTACACACATCCAGTAGTTCCTTAAACAACAGACCCAAATTCAAAACCAAGGTGGCATAATTGAGGATTCCATCTATCTGCTTTACCTTTTTGCGATTAGCTACATCCTTTTTATTTGTATCTAAACTAATCTTCTATCTGCTAATGTACATCTTAAAATGGAAGCATTCACTGCAAAATTGTCCATTTTTATCAGTCTACTGGTCAGACTTTGTAGAAAATTAAAATACTAGCTGATCAAAGCATTTAAAAGTGGTTTGAAACCTTAAATTATCAAAACATCAAGTGGCACAAAGAAATGGGTGAAAGTTCTACAGTCACATCAAATACAAATACAATGTACATATAAATGTATTCTACTTTAGCATTATGAATTATCTCCCTTTTCTTAGATTTTTACAGTGCATCTATGTAATTTATATCTCTGATGACCTTTTTTTGTACATAATTTTGAATTTCAAACACAAAACTGTAGGTTTACTGACCATAATATCACAATTTTCAATATTCTTAGTTGGAGTAGAACTTAATTAATTTGCAGTAGTAAAGTAAAATTTAACACTTATTGGACAACTGTATGTGGCCATACGTGAAATAGACAAAAGTTAATATTCCATTTCAGTTTTGCTACTGAAAATAAATAATTTAGGTACTATGGCAGTTCTTAGTATAGATATCAGTTCTCTTTGATTTTAGTAATTATTACTTATGTTATGAATTTGTTTTCTTCTACCTCTCAAATTTTATTGTTATAGAACATTTATGTCAATTACAAAAGTAATTTAACAATGAAGTGCGAAATCAATGGCTAAGTCTTCTTATTGTGATATCAGATTAAATAGATTATGTATTGTTATAATCATTTATTATCATAAATTTAAAAATCATTCATAATTTCATAAAAAATATCAGTCAATATAATAATAGCAATATAAACATGATTTCTCTTTTAACAAGAAGAAGCAATATAGTTAGGAGGACTTGTCCAACGGGGGCAACCTTGGCAATGACAACATGTATCCTTCCTGAAACTGCAATGTAGATTGGTCTTTTGAAGACAAAAGATACTTTAACGAACCATTATGTGTAAGCTAAGGTATCAAAAAGATTTATATGTGAAATTTAGCAAATATTATTCGTTTTCATAATATGATGAAAGAGGAATTTTCACTGTTTGTAAAAATTTGTCAAGAAAGTAATGACATTTTTTATTTTTCATAGTTCTAACAGAAGAAACATTTTTATTCTAAAATTAAGGTGAGTGGGAGAAGTCGTAGTTATAACAAAACTATTTTATTCAGTGGAAGCGCACAGGAAGTGCGCAATAATATACGTCTTTTCCTTGTGCATCGTGTTTTTTTATATATTAACTCTGTGTTAATTTAGCGATATAGAAGAATATAATGACCCCTTCCATGCATGAGGACTTCAGACCAGCATAAACAATATTTTTGTTATAAAATTAAGGTTCGTGTAAACGTAGATTTTTGAAATAATATAAATTTACTGCATAAATGTACAAGAATTACACTAACGAATATAAATGATAGTAACAACCGAACTTAACCCTCCGAAAATATCTTACGGTCTTCCAAAACAATGTGTGACCTTAATTTGACCCTTCTCTAGAGAAATAGTATCAAACTTCACTAAATATAGAATTGGTTTAAATTCTCTGTTTACAATACACACGATGTAAGATAAATACAATGCTGAATGATTGATTTGGTCTCATAATGAAGCATTTTTTACAGAAATTTTTTCAATTCTTTTTCAAATTTACGTTAACAGCAAGAATCGATAATACTATAATGCAGTTCCGAAGTCGGACACTAGAGGTCATGTTTGGGTCAAATTAAGTGAAGAACTACGCCACAGAGATTTGAAGGTGGATGTTAAAAGGTTATTCGGACAAACGACAAATACGTGATCGTAAAAATGCTGATTAGACGTTGAACAGTTCATTACTATACAGCTACAGTTCTATATTACTACTCTTCTGGAAAAGAGTAAATAAATACGGTTTTACTTTGTTTTTCTTCGTAAGGCTTACTATTTTAAATGGCAACTGAGTGTACCTAATTATAAGGTCAGTACCAGAATGGACAGTATTGGTATCAGATCGGACCGTTGGTACCAGATTGGACCATATAAGTATCAGATCGTAATATATATTTGAACAAGATCGGATTATGTATGTTCCAAATTCGTCTCGTAGAAATAAATGTCCATCATAATATATTTGTCAAGCATAAAAGTTCGGATTAGAAAAAACATGTCCAAATTAATCGAAGAAAAAGCAATATCTGCCACTAAACCAGTTGATACATTTGTGTGCAACTATAACTCCTGGAGTGTTTAATCTTTGATGAGGTGATAAAATGCGATTTCCTTAAATAACACATCTATATTATCATAAATAATTAGTTAAATAGCTTCATTGACGTTCAATTATCAGTAGTGAATCTATTAGGAGGTACATTATTCATGAAACGTTAGCAATATAGGACCTCACGAAAAAATATTAAGAATAAAAATTTGTAATCTATGATAAAAAATTCCAATATCCGTTATAGCTGATTATAATTACTGATGACTAATTTTGGAATCTGTCAAACGTAAAAAAAGAACAGTCCACTTTCACGATTTCTATATTCTTATGAAGCAGACGTCATTCGGGGGATATTACAAAAAAAAGAGAAAAACTTAGCCCTTAATCCTTTAATTTCAGCTCCCTTTATATAGAAGATGTTTTGTCATTAACCAGCTGTCATCTTACATCTTAGCTATCCCAATGAGCCGGAAATTTGAGATATTTTCAAAAAATGTCTTGTCATGTCGGTCTACCTTTTTGATGATTTTGTAATTTCGGATACGATATAGGAAAAGCCATTAACTATTTTAGATGAATATGGTACATACTGACTGGTTATCTTGTTCGGACGAGGACGATTAAAATGTCAAAAGACCGAGGAACAGCACTTGGCAAAAGCTTACAAGAATGATTTTTTACGATGACAGAAAAACAAAACTAGTGAAAATATGAACTTCTACCAAAGATCTGGAAACCTGGTTTTATTCATTTGAAAATTATACATCTATCGGCTATCCGACTGACAGTAGAGCTCCCCAGGTAAGACATATTCTATGGATGACACTGACGATATCAAAGTAAGTGACAAATAATGCGCATCCAATCAAAAAGGTAAAATATTTCTGATCAAAATAAACCTGCAATTGTTAAATGATAAAGTAATAAAAATAACTCCATTTATACTCTTCTTTCAAGAAGCAAGTACGTGTATATGTGTAAAGCCTCTATGCATTTCGTCCAGATACTTTGCCCAAAGATTTACTAAATCTAGATAAATAAATAAAGAACAGAGCATATTTTACTTAAAATTAGTTATGGCAACATTTGTAACCTTTCTTCATTCCACAAGCAAGAATAAGCCTGATAGCAAGCTCGTTCGAACACCTTACCCTTAAAAAATATTGATAAATTAAAAACTATCAAAATAGAAGTAAACATTAGTCCATTATCTGCTAATAGCAGTAAAATGTTCTATGGTCCTATTTCATCCCAGAATCATGAATTAATTCTTTACCAGGTTACAAAATATTTGCAATAAGTGATAACGATGGAAATATCAGTAAAACAAATGGTTTAGTGAGTATATTATATGCTAATATTTCATGTATCCTGTTCCAAACAGAAGTAAAGTAAGCCAATTTGCAAAGTTGTTCAAAAACCTTTCAAACACTGGGCAAGGCCGAAAGACTTCTGCACTGTAACATAAGCCAAACACCTCTCAGCGTTCCAGTCGGCGATCTGATGCACAGCCAAACGAGTCTAGCGTGGTATCAAAACCCAACTACTGCATTTTACAAAACAAACAAAGCCAAGACAAGATAGCAAGTTCTATTTCGACTAAAATTTATACACGTTATACACACCTAATGTTGTGAGTAGATCCGCCGAACACCAACGTCTACATAAATGAAACAATTTAAGCTAAAGTTGGAAGCAGTATTGACCTGAAAACTACAGAACATTTACATTAAACAATTTAACGTAACGTTGTACTAATGCATTATTGACAGCCAGCTATTACAGTACATCAAACAAGTAGATCAGACGTTGTAAGTAGTAGTTTCTTGTATCGACTACACTACGAAAAGTGATATTACCACGACTATAGTACAGTTGTACACGTAATGTACATCAAACAATCTAATTTGATATTTTAAGTACATCTGTTACTGTCGAGCACCACTACAGTGCATCAAACAAGCTTATCTGACGTTTTAAGTATTACTGTCAGGCACTACTACAGTCCATCAAACAAGCTAATCTGACAACTAGTATCTTCGGACATCAGCTACTACAGTACATCGAGCAAGCTAACGTTACGTTGTAAGTAACATTTCCGAACGCCAACCACTACTCTTCTAAGACTGTAAGTAGTATTGGCGAGCAACAGACACTACAGTAAATCAAACAAGGTAACCTGGTATTGTAAGTAGAATTATGGAAGAACAACTACTGTAAAACGTCAGACAAGTTGACCTGACACTGAAGGTAGACTTGCCAACTACTGAAATACATCAAACAAGCTGACATAACCTTATAAGTAGCATTTTTGTAACATCAACTATTACAGCATGTTACATATCTTAACCTGACATCGACAGCACTATTGTTTGGTAGCAACAACTACATTACAGTGAGCTGACGTTGTAAGTAGTATTAATCAGCATAAACTACACCAATACATCAAACAAGCTAACCAACAACTATACTGCAACAAAGAAGCTAATCGAACGTTGCAAGTTCTATTGCAAAGTACCAACAACTACACTGTATTAAATAAGCTAACCTTACGTTGTCGAGAACCAACCACTATAGTTCATCAAATAAGCTAGCCTGATGCTGTAAAGTATCCCAGAGCATCAACAACTGCATTACAACAAATAAGTTTATCTAACGTTGTAATCAGTATTGCAGAGTACGAGCACTTAAAGTTTAGCAAACAGGCTAACCTAAGATTGTAAGCAATGTTACAGAGTACTTGCCCCTACACTACAGTACAACGAGCAGGTTAACTTGACGTAGTAAGCAGTATCACAGAGTACCAACACCAACAGTACAACAAAAAAGCTAACCTGACCTTGTAAGTAATATTGCGGAAATCAACAGCTACATCACAACAAACAAGTTAGTCTGACATTGTAAGCAATATCATAGAGTACCAACAACTACTGTACAACAAAAAGCTAAACTGACCTTGTAAGCAATAGTGCGAAGTATCAACAGCTTCAGTACAACAAACAAGTTACTCTGACGTTGTAAGCAGTGTCGCAGTGCAGCAACACCAACATTACAACAAAAAAAGCTAAACTGACATTGTAAACAATATTGCAGAGTATCAACAACTACAGTACAACAAACTGACGTTTTAAGTAGGATTTTTGAACACCAGCTACTATAATATGATAAATTATTGCATTTCCCAATTCATATCTCAAGCAGCTTTGCTGACTGAAAAAAAACATATCACGGCAGTATGACATCATAGGGTTTTGTGTAAGCTATAGCTACTGTATTATATTTTATTGCATAAAAAATACAAGTATTATATGCATGATTCATTGTCAACGCAGGAAATAGCACAGTGCATCAAACATACAAATCTTACAAAAAGTTGTATTTATAAACTTAATATCTTCACAGCAATAGGCATACAATATCTTGTACCATAATCTTTTTATGTGTTTGCTTCTGTTAACTTCTACTGATTAAAATATCTAAAGTTATTTCTAATTGATTATTAGATTGTTTGTATGACTCGCTGATAAAAACGATATAGATAGAACATTGTTGAATAAAACAATTCATTCTCTCAATTGATAGTTTGTCAAATAGAAATGGTTTAATTTAGCAGTACAAAGAAAGAAAATCACTGTTTCAATGTTAGATTTCAGTCACAAGGTCAAAAGCTGAACAAAAATGACGATGGATTACAGTGTCAATTATCTTTTCTGTTATTGTAATGTCACGTGCATGTGGGAAGTGATAAATTGACTGACCATTTAAAAAGAATCAAATTGCTCCATTGCTTAGTTTTATATGTTTCTTACTTAGAGTGTCGAGCAAAAAAAGTATCAATCATAAAAGATGCTAACATCAAACATTTTGAGAAAAAGTGGAGTTTTATTGATAACCATCTCAACATGTAAGTATTTTACGCTGAAAAGCTTTTTTCAGATAATTCTGTATGTAATGCTTTATTTCAAAATTACAAAATTATCTTACAACCATAAAAGGCGAATTTGCAGATTCAATCAGGAAATCATTTTTTTTTTTCTCATCTGGAAATGGTCTTGCGACAAACCATAGAAATAATAATTGGTATATTAATACCGATGATAGATAATACGAAAGTAATAAAGTTCGCTTGTCTCAAATATCTCGTATCAAAACGCAAACATCATTAAAATTATATATTTTAATGCAAATTAGTGATCTTAGATATCACAATACTGTTATTGTATTGTAAAAATGAACGAAACATTTTTGTTTTATATCTGTCAACCTACAATACATAGTAATTTTGCATTAATTTCTAAATTCATTTGCATATTTTAAGCAGTTTGTTTTGACAAGCCTTAACCATCAAAACAGTATTAGTTTTATATGTAAAATAATATAACTTGTCCTGTCACAAATAAGGAAATTTGCACATACAGCATTTTTAAAGTCTATAAAAACGAATATTAATGTTATCCAGTCACTGATATACTTTATTTCTGTTGATCCATCCATTAGACCATCAGTCATGTCAATAATGTCAAATTAGAGTGAAAAAGTTTTTTTTTTTACATCATTTGTTTTCATTAGCAACCCAAGCAGAATCCCAGCATATTTATTTAGGAAAAAAAATAAGTAAGAATAAGGTCATATCCATATAAGAGCTATAAGCCTAACCAAACATATTCAATAAGTGCATGTTGCACTGACATAATTCTCCATGTTTGTTTGATTTTATATTTTATTTCCTGAATTGGAAACGATGATTCGTTGCCTCTGTATTACATGTATCTTTCTCCGTGCTTCGCTATTTTCTCAGTGTATATGATACTTCTTGAATTGACTGGGATCATAATGTTATTTTGACAATCTTGATTCGAAGTAAGTGGCAGTTAACTAATTTTTTATCCGCTACTTTGATCTACCTCTTACACTTCGGAATCTCGATTTTCTAACTTATTTGTCCGTTGTTCATCTTTAGTGATTTTTAGAAGTCGAGGTTGTATCATAGTAGTTGTGTTTGGCCTTAATTTGTTGCTGATATATTTTTGTCAATCTTTTTCTTTTTTTTCTGTGGTTGTAGCATATTAGTTGTGTCATTTCCGTGATTTCTTCGCTTTCGTCTCCTCTATTTCTATTTTCGTTGAGCTTATTATTATTGCATATTTCTATAATCATTTGTGCTAAATTTTTTGACAATTCTAATTTCAGATTTATTTTGCCAAGTTTCTTCATATACAGTTACTGACGCTAACAGCCTTCATACAGCCTTGTTTACTGGTTACAACAAACTTGTACTACCAGACTATCCTATCACTGTACAAGCCGAGTATAACCTTGTAACGATCAATTCACTGGTTTGTACAATTTATTTATATGTTGATACCTTTAGAAAACAAGGGGGATTCATCTGACATAGGAAGGAAAGATACTCTTCTTGGTTATATCTAAATTACGTTATGTTACAACAAAAGACCAATACCAATATACTATTTAAAAAATGGACAATTTATAACTTGACAGAACAATTTCTGTAAATGAACTGTCGACAAGAACAAAATAACATTGTGCAATGAAGTCAAATTTGTTGAGCTATCGGTCTTCTCATTTACAGAGATCAATGACAAACGATAAAATAACAAGACTGGGACCTGGAAACACATGCTTTTGACCACTTTATAACATTGAAACTCAAATATATCTACATATTGGGATACTATGTGGGGCAGAAACTACATATGAAAAAAAAATAAAAACAATGAACTTCAACAATCAGACCAAATACAACAAGGTAGTGTTTGTGTATAAATCTCGAATTTATAACAGATTCCATAATTGTAATTTTATATTTCCAGCATTCTGGCAAGTCATGCATAATGACATTATGTATTAAAACTGAAGTAAATCCCCAAGTTTTTTCTAAAGTTTGTTATAAAATTTTCTTGATAAAGGTTACGATAGGCATGATACTCGTCGGGTTTTTTTGTCTTTGTACTGATTAGAATTTCAGCAGTGTCAACATGGTAAGAAATCCTCTCAACAGTCGATGGATAAAACGTTTAGATAAATGACAGTAATGTATCATTACTATTGTTTTCTAACTACTTAGTTACTTTGATTAGTATTAGTGTAAAACATGCATAAACATTACAGTCATTCTGGTCTTTGTATCTTGATCTTAATGGTTATATGGTGATATGTCGTAAGATATTCTTTCACTGTGTATGTGCACAAATGTGAAAGTTTTTATATTATTTATAGTATAAACCCTTTTATTGGTTTCAACTATCATTTATCCTTTTTTCTTATACTATTCTTCTAATCCAGAGTTTTCAGTGATACTAGGAAGCCTCATGTCTTTATGGTCCTGATATTTGTCAGACGGGATATTTTTCTACGTATGGTACCCTACTAGCAAATATATATTACATAATTATATTAAAAAAACGCTAGTAATAAAACACACTTGCAATGCGTACTCCCTTTCATCTGCTGAAACATACACTGCTAAATTTGTGTAGGCATTTCAAGAACAGGTTACCTTCATTATTAACGGTTATCAAAAGGAAAACCAAAAAGCAGATGATCAGTTTATAGTTCAAGTTTATAAGAAAGTTACTAGTCAAGGTGTAAGAGATGTGAAGCAGAGTCCGCGAAGTGGATTATGGTGATCTCGTTGTTCTGATATCTGGTCTTGATTGTAGCGAATCTGTCCTCAATCTCTCAATACCTGCGTTTTCTTTGCACACGTTTACCACCAGGTGCATACTGTAGGCGTCGGCATTCAGATAGGCCTTGCTTCCAGTAAATCTTCCAGTGTTGATGTTCAAGTCATGATCTTCCAGTGCATTAAACCACTGGATGGGTAATAAAGGAAGAACAGCTGAACGGTGAACTAATAGGCGTATGTGGTCGTTGTTGTGATACGATATTTGCAGTCCACATTCTTGCGTTTTCCTCCAGATGCATTTACAGTAGTGGGAAAAAAACTTTCTTTGTGATACCTGGGAATACTGTAGTAGCTACATTGTTTACTGTGGTCTCATAATCAAGAAATATAGTCGTCGGGTGCAGTTGAAGTTTGTAACGTTGACAAGCTGCAGTGAACAGCTGGAAGAATCTGACGTGTGAAGGCTGGTTCTAACCGGATAGAAGTGCAAACAACATTGGGTACTTCGCTCCATCTACGAATGTGCGTAGTGTGTACAGTTGAAAGAATAAAGACGGAAAGGAGTAGAATATATCATCACCATAGATTGTAGATGCTGCTATAATGTGAGTAAGGTTGGACTGTGTACTGAAGATCAAATACGGTGTCGGTCGCCATCGTCAACCAGCAGGAAATCCTCTCCAACAGTGATCTGTCGCCATCCGCCTTGTAAGCTGATGTCAGTGCGGGTAATTAGTAGGTTTGGTATGGTTTTAGCTCTCTGTGAGTACAGCTGAGTTTTCATGCTGGAAAGCTTGTTAACTTCTCATCCAGCTGCTATGTGCCGTTGGTCCTATCTCTGATAAAAAAGCTGACCAATTAATCGTCGTAGATCTTTGGTATTGCAATTAGTTCTTGTCGGCATCGAGTTTTCATATTTTTGAGTACTTGGTAGACTTTGAGTTGTACTTGGTCTGCTGGGTGATTGTGGTTGTCAACGATTTTAACTGATATGTTGTTCAGTGTGTTTGTAGTAGCTGGACATTTAGATCTGGTACATCTCCATCTGCATCTACCACCCCGTAGTTTTTTTAGTTGGAACATTTAATTGTTGTGTATTAGATTGGTGTTGCCTTTACGGTTCTCAACAAACTGGACGTTTAGTTGTGCATTTGCCATGACTGTGTGAAATATGACAAGACAAGAAAACCGAGTTCAATATATATACTAAGTTGGGCTTGTGGTTGTCGCATATGTAGTACAATTATGAACTTACTCCAAGCTAGCTTTAACATCTTACATAACATAGGCTTGGATAAATCTGCTAAAATGTAATCATAATCATAAGAAAAACGCCCTGGACTTTTCTCTCCTAAATGGGTCATAATACATTCTTGTAGTATCTAAAAGTAAGCTCTAAAGACATTAGAGGTAAAAGTGATTCCTTTGTAACTATTTTAGTCTATAATAGACATGGATTTATTTCAAGGTTTCATAATTCCATTCATCCAATCTCCAAGAAATATATCTACGTTTGAAACAAATGAACAAATCAACAAGTGAACTTAAACCGCCTCTCTGTCACTTTTAAAAAACTCCTTCCATCATCAAAAACGACCTTGCCATTACCTAGTTTTTTCAGTAAAGTTTAAATAGAGTCACGTGTAGATCTGAGCTCATCGAACTCCAAAACACGCTTCATAATATTAGTCTTAAAATGATCAGTATTATATTTGTCGTCTTGATTGCATACATTCCTAAAATAAATTTGTAATGCATTCACGGTTGGACCTTTTTCGTCTAGGGTAAAATTTTTATTAACATGGCCAATCATTTCTTCGGCTGGTTGGTTTCTGCGATCGCCTTTCAGGAAACATAAAAAATCGCGAATTTTTTATTTGTTGGAATGCGTATGTGCTGTTATCCGAAAACCCCGTTGTTTTTTTTGGGGGGGGGATCAACTTTTCGTTTAAAGTAACTTTAATTCATGAATTACACAGGGTTTCCGTAATGGCCGTAGTATCAGACCTATATGATAGAGGGCAGATACCAGGACCAATAAATAAAATGATGTTGTCAATTTACGACAGTTCGGTTGTCGTTTTGTGATCAGTATTTGTATAGTGTAAAGTGGCTAATTTTCGCGAGGTTTTAATATTGCGAATTGATAGCCGAGACCTTTTCGCGAGGGTTAGCAGTGACGAATCTACATATTTCTTAGATCATTTATATGTTAAAATATATTTCCGCGATGGTTATTTTTCGCGAGATTTATCTTCTCGCAAAGTAAGCGAAAATAAACTCCTCGCAAAAATTTCCCTCTTTACAGTATAATTTGCTGATTACGCTACATCTCTGTTAATCTTTTCAATAATGCGACATAATCAACAAATTACAGAAAGTCGCAGTAAGACGAATTCCATTTCAAATCTAAAAAGTATTGAAGAATACAGTTGGATTTCACCAGTGTGTCAGTGCTCTTGTAGGTTAGAATCGAATACAAAATTTATTGAATCTAATCAATTTATTAACGGATTTTTTCTTATGTCCATCTGTTGATCTTTATGGACTTTGTAAACTTCAGGTTAAGATAATTCGTCATATTTTATATATTTTTCAATCAATAATTCTTTTATTACTCTTTGGTTTTTTTGTTTGTTTTTTTTTTTTTGTGTGTGTGCGTTTTTTTTTTGTTTTTTTTTCATGTTCATTTTTGATAATTAGCTTTCTAATAATATGGACACCGCAGATATATCCAAATCTGCCTCTTACGTGGGTATATACCTATCGAACAGAGGACGGTTAAAATAAAAAAAATATGCGAACAACAAGTTTTTCCCATTGTGAACGTTCTTTTTCTGAATAGCAATATTCCAGAGTCGCCTCTATGGAGTCTACTTTTACGATTGATCCGCTACTCTAGGGTTTGTGTCCACTATAAGTATAGGCTGTTACCATTACAACAACTACACAGT
>JAOXYI010111246.1:0-19146 GCA_028566495.1 Lithophaga antillarum | reverse complement strand
ATCCAAAATTTCTCTCTCTGCTGTCTGGTAGGTGTATCCCAGTTGGTATTGACTTCTATGATCTGGAAGCGGACGTTGATTTTAAATTTTCAGTTAATAAATTATGAAATTGTACTAAAACTAACTCCCCAAATAGACATACTATATTATATTTATTTGTGTAATTGTATCAGTCTATTGATTGATCCAGCATAAAGTAAACGAGGTTGTTGTTGCTATAAATAGACCACTTATATATATATATATATATATATGGACTGTCATTTATTCTCATCCACCCCACCCTTTTCCCGTTTGACTTCCCCCATAACATCAGTAGATACGGTGACATTTACAAGGTATCCAAATAACAGCAGAATATTACAATATATGTAAATATTTCTTTGTTTTCTATCTAATCGAAATTTTTCATTCTGGTCATTTCCTATTTCAGTATAATCCTATTATTTTTATGTCCGTATTCTGGATATAAGTACTGGTGCCAACTTTATTGTAAAGTAAAAAAATGTTCCATTATGGATTGACTTCATATTTTCTACGATATGGCAGTTATTCTTGTTACAGTATAGAACTAAAGGGACCAGATGTTTGCCGGTAAGGATACAGACAAGGTACAGCTGGATATTTTTTACTATGTTTACATTATTAAGCTAATTGAGCAAATATTTAGACTTAACTGCATATTTGCTACTACTGCATCGATTCTATTAAAGAAAATATAACTGCAATTTTATTGATTGCCTCAAATGACAAACCCTTCCTATTGCCAACAAATTTTGTACACATTAATCTTGTGACTTTGACACTGCTGAAATAGTCTATTGCACGTTTCTACATTGATCGAAAGAATAACTTTGGAGACTGGTGATTATGTCGTAATAACTTAAATTTTCGAATTAGTGATTCAAAATATTGTGATAATAATTACAAATTTCGACTTTATTACTAACTCGACATTCCGACTCAGTTTCTCGGCATTTTGACTTAGTAACTAGAAATTCGAGATTGTAACTGGCAATTTTGACTTCGAAAGTTAAAATTTCGGGATAATAATTCGAAAAAAAAATTAATAGCAAAAGTTAACTCAAAGTTCGAGTTAGCTGTCTCGAAATTGCAACATAGCTTAAATCTTTCAGGTAACGATGATGCTAAATACCAAGTTAATGTTAGCTTTGGATTCCTTGGGATCTAGGCTTTATAAGAGAGATATTGTCTTAAAAACAAAGTATTTATATTCATTTCTAGAATTATTTTGAAGCAGTTTTATCTCTGACAAGGCAGAGATGGAGGGGGTATGGTAATAATGTCCACCAACCAGTCTGTAAGTCCGCCTGTCCTAAAAGTATGTGCGTTTATACCTGATACTACATTATATTACTTTCGGCCAAGTTTCAGTAAAATCCGTTGAAAAATGTACGAAGAGCTAGATGGACAAGATCGCCTTATTGAAAACTCATAGAAGGATTATAACTCGCGAAAAAAATCAGTGAACCAGAAACCCCCGATAGTTTGGTCATCTACATTTCATACTTCTGCCTTTCAACAAGAATCGTTAAATCAGTTTGAAACTATATGAGTAGTAAAAGGATCAAGCCATCCATTGAAAAACCAAAGAAAGGCCGTAACTTTCAAGGACAGTTATTTGAACAGAAAATTCTGATAATGTGCGTTTCTACTTTTTATGCTGGACACTCAAGTGTCGTCAAAATCTATGGAAAATATATAAAGAGTAAAACGGACCAATATGTGAGGACGGACACACAGACTGACAGACGGATTAAAGATTGACTGACTGATGGACGGACTACACTATTACATGTAGTACCATTCCGACTCTTTTGGCGGGGATGAAAATGATTGAAAAATTTTACACACAAATACGAATTATTTTTTGACATCCCTCCCCTTTATAACCGGACCTAAGAAAGTTGAACATAAATGGTTTCTAGAGACAGAAATACAATAAGCATCGTTATGACCTGAAGATCGAAGACATTTCTAATGTTTAGTTATTAACTCGAAAATTCAAATTACTATGTGGCAATTTCTAGTTACTACCTAGAAATGTCGGGGAACTTAGTTGAAATTTCGAGTTACTATCCTAAAATTCGGACATTTTTTTAGATCATGGATTGAACGTTGTAAGCTTGGAAATATAAAGTATTATCTTTACTTTTTATTGAATTCGATTTCCGAATTTAAAATCGAACCTGAATAATCTATCGCTTGAGCTTTCAGAGATATATTCAAAGTTGAGTTCCAATTTTATTTTTGCTTAATCTGATTATTAATCATTATTTTAAGTTTAAAGAATTTATTTTCCATTTCCATTGCGTTCGCTAAACTTTGGTAAAGATACTTTTATCCAGTAATTTGCACATAAAAGCTAGTAACTCGTTTGTTAGTCTATACATGTTATTAGAGGTCATAGGTTTGATTGTTTTCTATTAGCTGTATCCAGATTTGTGTTCCTTTTTAATTGAGGTCCTGTTTTTCGTTCTGTACTTAAGGTTTATTAGAGTTGATATTTTTTCTTTTGTGTTATATTTTTTCCTTAAAACTAACTGATTGAATTTGTTTCTGTCTTCAAGGTCATGAAAAGTTTTCTGTGTTTTATTGGTTAAGGTGAGAACTGATGCAACTATTTTTCAAATCATCATCGATTCTGTTTTGCAGTTAAATGGCAGAGTGTTTGTTATATATTTTTACCTTATAATTATCACTGGTTCCTGGTATAATAAACGTAACTGGGTTCTTGCATTAATCTGAATTAGTGAATATAATAAACAAAAAATATGTAGGACAAATAAAACAGATAATTTCACTGAATATTGATGGGATTTGAGTTTTCAAAAGACTAATAACACTAATACCAAAAGTAGTATTACTATAATTTTACTAACATTTATATAGCTATTTCTGCTATTTTAGGAAAACAGTTCATGGCAAAATAGAACTTTACTGTTGTTATAATTACTATTACAGTCACGGCAAATGCAAAGGTAATATATTGAGTGTATATAAGAGTTGGTATAAAAAATCAACTATTAGCTATTCGAACTGTATTGTTCGAAGACAGAATCATGTGATTGTAAATCCATTTGATATGTTAGAAATGACAGTTGCAATTATTCAATTCACAAACACGTTATTGCCAAATACGAAGAATATTCAATGCAAATTGGAGCAACTTATGTCTACTATCTGTAAAGAGGGCTCCTGAGGATGGAATATTTAGAAATTTGAATTTATCTTTAGAAATTTTTCGCCCAATTTGAGTTCAAAAGAAACTTTTTAAATAGACGTAACAGAGTTCATCAAACATTTTATGAAGATTTCTTACCTTTAGCGGATACGAGTCCAAATCACTTTGCAAGGGCAATTTTCTATTGAAAATGGCTGCCATTGTTGCCGAAAGTTCACAGATGAAATTTTAATCTCGGCCATTTCGTAGAAAATTGTTACAAAACTTGAACTGTCATACAAGTTGATGTTTTTTTAATTGAAAATGATACCGTCTACACTACAGTGCTGTTGTCTGTCAATTCCGATCAATTTCCTGCCATTTAAATTACAATGGGAAAGCTCTATGCAATTTGATTATTGAGAAAATATAATATAAGGGAGTTCATCACCTCAGAATGTTCTGAAAGTTAATTACGTCTCTCTGAGATCTACTATTTGCAATATAAAATCCAAATATAAGTGTTAAAATAGTGTTATAATCCGATTTTTTCCATTCTTCGGAATCCACTTTACAGACAGTAATCGATGGTGCTCAAAGCCAAGTCTTTGGAAAGAGTATCTAATACTGAGTAGAGTTACTGAGATCAGCATGACTGATTACTCGTGATAAGAGCCTTAACGATCTTATATGAGTCCAAAATATATTATATCTTAGTTATTTTCAAAAACAATCTGGTTGTACTTTTAATATTATATCTAATTCCCTCATTCAGATATTGATTTGCTGTCTCGAACTCTTGAAAGGTCTTAATTCATTGAACTTTCATGTGTGCTAACACAATGACGTCATCACCTTATAGAAGTTCAGTTATTTGTACAGTGCGTCAATATGTAATCTGTACAATATTAAGAGGAAGATCAACAAAAATAACCAATGAAAAAGTCTATTTGATTACACAACAAAAACGAAACAGCGTAAGATAAGGAAACTAGCCATCGCTTGAGAAAATAAATGGCAGAAGGAATCGTTAGAGAAAACCAATAATTAAATCTGATAATAGCAAAGTCTTTTCCATTTTCATCTATGTTATTCTTTGACATGCAAGCATCAACAAGTATTTTTCAGAATGTAAACCGAGTAGATGGAAGATGGAAAAGATTGTCTCCCTTGTCCTCCTAACACGTATGGGATAATATGTAAATTTAAATGTAGCTGCAATTCAGGCCAAAGGTAAGATATGTCTGTTTAAGTATTTCTGAGAACCAGATCTAAATTATTTTATTCATTAATAATTATTTAAGCCTTTAAAAATGAATTTGTACAAACAAACCATTGATCATATTGGCCACAAGCAACAAAGTTGAAGAGAAAATAATTCTGGCAACAGGAACGAACTTTTCCAACAATAACAAGATATCTATTTTAAATTACTTACACCTTAATACATGTTTTAAGTAGACAAAAATGAAAGGTCTAACTTCCACAAAGTCAGTCAACTAAAATGCATTGATTTAACGTGTCCTTGGAATACAGAATATAAAAAATAGTATACCATAATCAGGTCGAACCCATGAGTCCACTGAAGATGACAAATGTACAAAACAGTTTTCTTGTATTTTGGACAGTATGTAAGTAGAATAGTAGCAGTTCATGTTTAACGTTCGTTCATGTTTATTATCATTAACAATTCTGAGGCCTAAGAATGGGTGTTAAAATCGTTCGGCATTTTGATCTTGAATATAAGGTTCTACCTTTTGGTTTATTCGCTGTGATATGGTTGGAAATACCTACCTTTGCTTTTTACATATACACAGTACATAAAATAACATTTAATTAATTTAAACAGTTCAAAAGAAATACATTTATTATTATTATGACGTATTTTGAGTTCATTGTATGTTTCAGATTCGACCCAGAGATAGGATGCATGTTTGTTTTGTCTATTTCTGTCACCTTTTCTCAACCAGGCGTATCCTCTGACGCAACGATAAACACCACTAGTAAAATTGGACTTGTAGTAATCTATTTGTATGTCACCGTGCACTGCTGAATATTTATTTCATATCAAAGTAAGACGAAAACTTACATTTGTATGTGATTATACACTGTATCTTGCGAAAGTTGTAAGAAAACTTCAATATAAAATAAAATAAATTCTCTCAGTATGTCGAAAATATTAGAAGAACCAAAAAGTAAAAGAAATAAAAACAGCCGTTGAACGCACGCAATTCTTACGCTAAATCAAAAGCTATAGAATACCTAGTCTTGCATGAGGTATATCCCTCAGTGCAGCAATTCACCCAGTTGGACAAATAACCAAGAATAATTTTGTGGTGAAGATTTAATTTTTGTTTATACTAACATTTGTATGACTTAACAATGACCTCTTTTCCCTACTAGCCCCTGCATATGAGGTCTATATATCGTAGTTAATGAGTAGCATAGGAACTGTAAAGGGCTAGAAAATTCGAGAAAAAATCACTAGGCATTATATTTTAAATGAACACTCACTGGACGTATTTTACTTAACGAATTGATACATTTCGTATTTTGCTTTAAGGTTTTATTGGTGATGTCTTCTTAATTTTTTTTTATTGTCTAACATGATATTTTACTCTTGTCTTAGTCTGAACCACAGTAAAAAGGATTACTTGAAGTGCATTTATTCTGTATTTTCCAGGTTTGAAAACTTCAACCTATCTATCTAAAAAAACAAATAGCAACAGTACACTTACTACACTTGTTACAGCTACCGACACAGGAAACAGACACCCGAAATCACACACTAGTGAGTAATACTAACCAACAGATCAGTTACATTGTAAGCTCGTCTGGAAACAAATTAATAGCGTTTAATTGGCTAATGTTACAGGCGGTAGAAAGGATTAAGAATGTGATAAGATAAGAATATAGAAAAGAAGAGGTCAACGTAAAAGATAATTGGGATAACTGAAACTGGCAGATATTGATAACGATGTTTATTTCAACAGCCCTTTAACAACCAATCGCTTCTCTTGTTGCCTTTAGCACCAATTCTGACGTGGTACAGAAATCTTGGGATACCATTTTTTATGAACTAACCTGAATAACCCTGATACGGTATTAATAGTAATTCGATACCATAATTTTTTATAGTAATGCAATGCTCTTTTTATGTTCTTCATGAAAGTGAGACACAGCGTAAATGTAATAAAATGTCTTATTTCCCATGCATCCTGGCTTTACACATTGGACTTTAAATAATATTGTAAAGCATATTCTAGTAACTAGATACATAGGTCTGGGGTTTATCTTGGCGCGTAAACTAGGCTACATTGGAAGTTACCAAAACATAAACTTACATTGTTGCTCCGAAAATTATATGTTTATCATCATGTATTTGCTGTACACTAAAAAATATCATGTCCCCATCAGTTTCAGAAATACTTTCGCTGTTATACATTCTTATCATGGTTCCATCTTTATATAAATCTGTGCTGTGTGTACTGTCTTTGGGAAAAACGAAACGACTTTACGACGTGCTGTGTGCAGAGAGGATGGTTATTACCCAATCGAAGCACCTGGTCTCACTTCCCGTTTTGTTTGGAAGTTTATGTTGTCTAATCTTTGGACACATATATTTTCCTTTTGTGTTGGTATTGGTATCCTGTGCGGACTAATTTTTTTGTCTGATTCTTTGTATTAGACTTTTGTCTTAATACCAGTCAAAGTATTTTTTGTATATATTTCAGATAAAAATACTATGTTTATATACTGGGAGCTTATATATATATATTATATAAGCGTTGTTTATTCAGGAAACCATTCTGAAACTGACTCCCCTTTCAACCCTATAGGTAACCTCTTGTTATTCAATAGGTTAGGTGATGCAGTATCACGTGACAAAGGAAGCGAACAGTCTTGCGCATTTTGTTGAACTAAAAGCACGCCATTTTGTTAGAATGTAGTTTTTCGTTTTTAATTTAAAACATAGTTAACTACTCTAGTTTATTTTTAATTTTTATGGAGTACTTAATCAGACTTTTATATTGGATTTAGCCTTTCATGCCTTGCTTATACAATGTGTGATAAACAAAGACAATTCCATTCATTGTTGTGTGACGTGGCAGTCTGATAATCTATTCACCACGGACTATATGTAAGGATCAAGTAAATAATACTTTTACACGTGAGTTATTTTTTACTGAACATTTACTACTTGTTTTGCTTATCCATTATGGCTACCAGGAAGAGTATGAGACAGTCGACACGAAAACGTCCGTATGAGCGTTCTATTAATGATACTGACACTGCGTCCTGGCCGAAAGAAAAAGTAGTATTGAAATTGAAAGAAATTGGCATTGAAGTTCCTGCAAATCTTTCAAAAACTATTCTTAGACAGTTACTTTCGGAGAACACTAAAAACAAAAGAACTGAAATTCCTGTGAACATTGCTACAGAAGATAGACATCAGGAGATGGTTACGGATAATGCTAATGAAGTACCGCGGATGGATTTAACAGGATCACGCCCTGAAAGTAGTTCTGAGAACACAAATGATTCGATGTCTACCATGTTAAATGCTTTAGCTTCCATGGCTAAATCGTATTCTGGATTACAAGATACCGTCACCCAACTTTTAAAGAGTAATCAATCGCAAAAATTATACGATGTGAATAAAGAGGGATTCACGCTTCAGCAATGGTATTCGTCAAATCTTGCTAGCAGCACAAATGTCAATAACCTCCCCGTAATAGAGAATTATAACTCTCCTGCCAATGATGGTCATGAAATGGGTCAAGGAGTGCGATCCGATTCTTATACCAACATCGACATACTTTCTCCGTCGTTACAACGCCAGATAATTGAGGGTAAGGATGTTAATCTTGCCGCACTTCTTATTCCTAATTATGAATGCCCGCAAACACATACAATTATGACTAATAGTATTGAACTTAACCTTTCTGGTAAGCCTGACGCCCGGTTATCCCGTGCTTTAACCATACAGGAATTCATTAAAGCTTTCGGGAAATATAAGAGGGTAATGTCCACTGCATTCCCAGATAGACGTACAGAGCTCGATGCTTATGCTGAAGACATTGTAGATATTAGTAATTTTTATGGGTCTAAATTCTACGACTACCATAAAATGTTTTCGGCGAAAGCTGCTACTTTGCTTACAAAACACAAGGTAAAAGTTGACTGGAGTAAGCGAGATCGCGATCTTCTCTCTTTAATAGCGGCAGGGGTTAAAGTTAACGTTTGTAAATTATGTTCTATGTCTGATCATACTACAGAATTTTGCCCTTTGCAATTGACATACGATGCTGGCACTCAGCTGGAACATAAAATGCGTGGAACTGATCGAAATGATAGGTATGGACGACCTAGATACTTTCAAGATGGGAAAGAAATCTGCAACAACTTTAATGGCAAGGGCTGTGTTAAAAGTAACTGTTCTTTCTTACACATCTGCAGTAAATGTCGATCGGTTAACCACTCCCTTTCACTTTGTAGTAAACGCCCTGCTGCATCCGCATCATCCAATCAAAACGTCAGTGTGTCAGCAGACAAAGGAACGTCAAAAATGCCTATTCAGAAATGACTAGATGATTTTCCCACGCATGCCACGACCCCAATCAATGTTCCTCAGTTAGAATTTGAGTTGCGTTATCATCCTGATAAGTTATTTGTAGATTATTTGTGTAATGGGTTTAAAAGCGGTTTTGACACTATGGTAAAATACGAAGAGTTAAAAACTAAAGAATGCAGGAATAATCTAAGTGCAAGATCACAAAGAGATGTTGTGTCAGAACTAATTAAGAAAGAGTTAGATAACGGATTTATCTATGGTCCCTTCACTAAACCGCCTTTCGAAGTTTATAGGGTATCGCCCTTGGGTGTGGCTGTAGGAAAATATTCTCAAAAGAAAAGACTTATTTTGGACTTATCTGCACCACATAATGATGAAGTTGCAAGTATTAATGATCTTATTGACAAAGAACAGTGCTCCATGTCTTATGTAAAAATAGATGACGCAATTAAAATTATCACCAAATATGGAAAAGGGACAAAATTATGCAAATTCGATATTCAAAATGCTTTCAAAATTTGTCCAACTCTGCCAGGCCAGTGGCCCCTATTTTGCTTTAAATGGGAGTCGTTTTATTACTTTTATGTTCGACTTTCGTTTGGATGCCGTAGCAGCCCTAAGATATTTGATAATCTTTCGAAAGCTATTTGTTTTATAGCTGAAAACAATTACAAAGTAAAACATATTCTGCATTTACTCGATGATTTTTTAACTATCGATCCACCCGATTTTGACGCAGAGAGAACTATGGCTTTGATGATGATGATTTTCAAACGATTAAATGTTCCTATTGCGGTTCATAAGACTATGGGACCGTTAACATGCATTGAATATCTTGGTATAATTTTAGATACTGATAAACTAGAAGCTAGACTGCCTCAGGAGAAAGTAGCTAGAATTTGCAACTTTATTAATACAGTTTTACAAAAGTCTTCTTGTACTAAAAGAGAGTTGTTGCAATTATTAGGACATTTGAACTTTGCATCGAGAGTAATCATACCAGGCAGATCCTTCGTGTCATATCTTATTGACTTGTCAACAAAAGTCAAAGAACTTCATTATTATGTTAATTTACGTAAACAATGTAGAGTTGACTTAGAATTCTGGTTACGATTTTTAAAAAAATGGAATGGTGTCAACATGTTCTATGACGCTAATTATACTTCAAACTTTGACATGCAATTATATACTGACGCTTCATCAACCATAGGTTTCGGAGGATTTTATCAAGGGAAATGGTTTTGCTCGGCGTGGCCCGAAGAGTTGCCGTCTTTAAATGACAAGAAATTATCCATGGCTTTTCTAGAACTGTATCCCATCGTTGTGGCTGCTCTTTTGTGGGGGTCCGAATGGAAATGTAAGAAAATCCTTTTCCATTGTGACAATGAAGCTACTGTTGCGATAGTTAAAAAGGGAAGATCTAAATGTATTGAAATTATGAAATTAATGAGACAACTGACTTGGTGTGCCTGTGTAAATAACTTTCAGTTTGCTGCTAAACACGTTGAAGGTCGTAAAAATAATATAAGTGACGCTTTATCTCGTTTACAGATGGGAAAATTCCGCTACCTCGCCCCCCATGCAGAGCAGCTACCACACAAGTGCCCGAGTGTATACGACGTAATGTGGAATTGAAGCAAACGGTAGATCAATTATGGACACATGCTGTTGCTAGTAGAACAAGATCTTTGTATAACATTGGTTATTCTCATTTTGAACGTTTTTTGTTGTTGAATGGAGCAACCATTCATTGTTCTAACTTACCCCCTGTGACAGAAGACTTATTAATCTATTTTGTTGCACATTGTTTTAAAGTCTTACAGTTAAAGCACACTACCATTAAACTTTATTTATGTGGTATTCGACATGTATATTTAAAGTCTGGTTACAAGAATCCTTTAGAAACACCAGGTGGTGATATTCTTCCCAGGCTCACTATGATTTTAAAAGCTGTAAAGCGTTTACAAGGGTCACAAACTAGAACTAGGTTACCAATTACATTTCCCATTCTCAATCAAATTTGTCAGAAGCTGAGGAAAGGTGTTTATAATCATTATACTGATTGTTTAATAGAAACCATTAGTATTACTGCATTTTTTGCTTTCCTCCGTTGTGGAGAGTTCAGCGTGGTACATTCTAGTAAGTTTGACCCCTCAGTTAATCTATGTATATCAGATGTTACTTTTTTAACTGATTGTGCACTTTTGAGATTGAAAGAGTCAAAAACTGATCCTTTTCGGAAAGGAGTTGATATTAAACTTTTCAAAGTTGATGGGTCTGTATGTCCTTTTACTGCTTTGAGGAAATATTTAGCTATCAGAAAAGCAAAATTTGCTAAAATGTCTCCATCGGATCCTCTCTTTGTTACGGAGGGGAATGAAGCTTTAAGCAGACAATATTTTTTAGACAAACTTAAATGTATTTTGCAATTATGCGGTTTTGATCCTAAGTTATATAGTGGTCATTCATTTAGATCAGGTGCTGCGACCAGCGCAGGTAAAGCGCGTATAGAGGATCACATGATTAAAGTGTTAGGTCGCTGGACATCAGATAGTTACTGTAGATATATTAAGATTTGTCCATCTACAATTAAGTTTGCACAACAACGTTTAACGGAGGTATGAATAGCTGACATGTTTTACATGTTTATTACTATGTATAATGTATATAGTTATGCATATTGTTTTGTTTTGATGTATATATTATTATTATTATGTTTTGTTTTTTTTTGTTTCGAGTGTATGCATGATTATTTTATGCAAGTTAGTACAAATAGTTTTACTTTATCGTTGATTAATTGAAGGCTCTCCCTCTTTCACTTCATCCTTGGGGGCACTCAGCTGTTTCACATCTGAGTTTTTGGACCTTAATGAAATTTTATTGTCTGGATGTATGCAAAATTTCATCTTATCCCCCAAGAATTCAGTATTTCTCTTCACCACCGTCAATTCAATCAATTCGACAGCCATGCTGCGCTGTTACGAGCCCCTGCTGTGCTCACTCGGAACCTTGCTGTGTTCCATTTGCTTTGAATTGATGGGTGTGTCACTGTCTTCGAAGTTTGCTTCTTATGAATGCTAATAAACTTTGTCGACAGGGACCGGTAAAAAATTTTTAACCATAGCTGAGATGATTCCCAAGGGCCAAAAATGTTAAAATATATTGTGTCTATCTTAGTATAATAAATGTATTAGTTTTTCTTTATGTATAATAAATGTAGTTTTTAAAGACTTCTTTTTCATCAGACAAGATCTGTTCATTCCCGATTAATGCACATGTTTGTTAACAGGCTTTTGCGAGACATTTATTGCTTTCTCCTCATTTTTATCTGTTTTGTCAATTATAAGTACGACTGGCTTGTTACAGGAGTTATGCGGGATATTTTATTGCTTTTCTCAACTTTTAGGTCAGTTATAATTGTTTTATCTATTTTCCCACGTGTATAGTAAGGTCTTTAGATGTTAATTGATCCACGTGCCTTTTGTCTTAACAAGCTGATTTCGAGTTGCTATTTATTATTAAAACATTTATCTAATAGACCTTTCTGTCACTTGCAGCGGGATATTTATTGGGTTTACACTTCACTTTGATATTTGAGAACTACATACAAACTCAAACATGACGATTGCTATTGATTGGCAAGAATAAAATAAGTTCAATTTTTTCTCGATATTTTCCTTCAGGTACGTATTGACATGGTAGTGTGATTTTAAAGTTCGTGATATATAAACTCCTAGATACTTATAGTCGTTTGTCTTAGAAACAAAACTTGAAGTTTTGACTGTCTATCCGTTTTCTGACTACCATGACTTTTGATTTCGCGGCATTAAATTTATCAGCTATATCAAAGAGAATGTTGAGTTCCTGTTCCGAACCGGCTATCAACGTTATATTATCAGCATTTTAATATTGCGTTGACAAGCCAACTTGAAACCGGGACATAACACATGATTTATTTAACATTTCAACCAAATTATTCATTAGAATTGAGAATAATGTGGGTGAAAGGACACATCCTTACTTCACTCCATAATCTTGGCAGAACCAATCTGTTTCATAAGATAACACGATTATTAACATTTTTATAAAATTACCTTAGAAGATGTCTAAACTGCTTGAGTCAACTGCAGTAAAATGAAAACCTGTGGGAAATAAAGTAACAACAATCAATATTGTAATGAAATATTCTACCTGAAAAATATAGATAATATTAAATGTGATATTACCATCCCTCTTCCTGTTGTATATTGAATTTGATAATTAAAGACAATTGATTTTTTCCAGTGATATGACAAAAGACGTACCATGAAACTCTGTCTTGTTTTCTACCTTAAATACAGGACTCTGTGCGTTTACATATTCATAAAGATTGAAAAGTGTGGCATCCCAGAATGTGTTAGCAACCTGTTGTTATTATTCCAGTAAAGCTGAGAAGTGTAAAGAAATGGTACTGAAACTCGGTTACTGAGAAGAAATGATACATCATTTGAAGACTAATATGACTGAGGCATTTCAAGCTTAATCTGAGAAGAATTACAACTGTATTTTGCAATTAATATTAGCTTTGTTCTTTGGTGTATATACTACCGAGCAGTATTGCAATGCATATCTACAAACTTGATAATTGTCATGTCGTTTAAATGTCTGCTAACGACAGAAAATTTAATTGATGGCATAGACATTAGGCAATATCATTACCGAACTTTAATGCAAGCTGAGTGATTTGATGGATCGTATATTGTAGAAAACCTTATTTAGTGTCACATTTTCTCAGTCGTTAACCGATAAGCAGGAAACATTAGGTCATATATGTCTTTATTCTCTGCGTTTTCATGACATATATTAAGACAAATGTTCGAAAATCTACAATTTACTATTGATTTCTCTTTAGGAACAGGATTCCGTAATTGTAGATGTTCCAATAAATGTATATAGCTGGCTTATCAATGTATACAGTCCATTTTATAAAGGTCATAAAATCTTTCATATCGTAATGTTGATCCCAGTAGTTTGGTTGCTTCATTCTTCTTCATTCTCCCGAGGGTTCTAGCGAAACTTGCCCCAGTCAGTTAATGTCATAATTTGACGTCCGCTATAAACGTTTCACATTTTAATCTAGGACTTCTTCTCCAAAACCGCCATTACATATGCAACCAACTTGGCAGAACTGGTCTTTTTCGTGGTTCTTTTACAGATTTGTTATTTTGTCCGGATGACCGCTAAAATGTTTCATTGGCTGAAATTCAAACGCCTTCTTATCAGAAACCACTTTGATAAAACCGGAACTTCACAGATATTCTATCTCAGATTTTTATCACACTTGTTACGTTAGTAAACAAAAGATTTCCACCTCCATGATTCTTAGTTTAATTATATTCATGTGGCGGTCGGATATTAAATACGGCTACCGCTACGGGACTAATAGGTTTCAGTGAGTGAGACTTTAAAATATCTTCAGAAGAACCAGCAACTGTTGTTTTTTTTTTTGTTTTTTTTTTTTTTGTGCGAAATATCATTGTGATGAGGAGATCAAAAGTTACACAAATAAAAGGACCAAGGATTCATGGAGTCCAAGTATTTAACACAAGCTTCAAATAGGACATTCTACACAACTAAAATATAGTAATATTTGGTATGGAGCATGGAGATTTCGCTTTATAAAAATTGTTCCATGATCAGTGGGGTGCAAGCCTCAGGGGTCTTACGATTTACATTGGCTTCAAGGAAGATAACTTTTTATAACACTCTTCAAAAGTAATTATAATATTAGGCATAAGACATTATGTTGACATGGGATTCAACAGAATGACAAGATTACCGGAGTTTGTAAATCATACATCCAGAGGACCAGACAAGACCATTACCAACAGAATGACAAGATTACCGGAGTCCGTAAATCCTACATCCAGAGGACCAGTCAAAGCCATTACCAACAGAATGAGACGATTACTGGAGTCCGTAAATCCTACATCCAGAGGACCAGACAAGACCATTACCAACAGAATGACAAGATTACCGGAGTTTGTAAATCATACATCCAAAAGTCCAGACAAGACCATTACCAACTGAATGACAAGATTACTGGAGTCCGTAAATCCTACATCCACAGGACCAGACAACACCATTACCAACAGAATGACAAGATAACCGGAGTTTGTAAATCATACATCCAGAGGACCAGACAAGACCATTACCAACAGAATGACAACATTACCGGAGTCCGTAAATCATACATCCACAGGACCAGACAATAAAATTACCAACAGAATGACAAGACTACCGGAGTCCGTAAATCATACATCCAGAGGACCAGATAAGACCATTACCAATAGAATGAAAAGATTACCGGAGTCCGTAAATCATACATCCACAGGACCAGACAATACCATTGCCAACAGAATGACAAGATTACTGGAGTCCGTAAATCCTACATCCAGAGGACCAGACAAGACCATTACCAACAGAATGACAAGATAACCGGAGTCCGTAAATCATACATCCAGAGGACCAGACAAGACCATTACCAACAGAATGAGAAGAATGACAAGATTACCGGAGTCCGCAAATCATACATCCACAGGACCAGACAAGACCATTACCAACAGAATGAGAAGGTTACCGGAGTCCATAAATCCTACATCCAGAGGACCAGACAAGACCATTACCAACAAAATGACAAGATTACCGGAGTCCGTAAATCCTACATCCAGAGGACCAGACAATACCATTACCAACAGAATGAGAAGATTACCGGAGTTTGTAAATTCTACATCCAGACTACCAGACAAGACCATTACTAACAATGGATCAAACACAAACGAGGAAGAAAAAACAGACACAAAACAAAAACTAAATCTAGAACAATACTAACTTCCATAAAAACCAGTGCTTTGGAAAGGTCAGCATGTCCCGCTCCACACTTGGTACAATTCAAGTTGCATAAATAAAAGCACGGTTATCCAAATGTCAAAGGAAGCTTCATTGATGAAGCTTAAAAATTACTTTACAAGTGATTGAAATGGAGTTATCTTTGGCATAAATATCATTGACGACAAGGAGATGTGAGTTGTACAGCTAATAGTTCAACACAGAATTTAGTGGGTGAAATTTTACAATGAATCACCTGTACAGATGAAGGTTTTGGGTCCACGGGGTCCAGAATTTACTATCTAACCTCACTGTTAAGAGCAATTTATGAAAAATTCTATAACAAAATAATCAAACAAAATGAAACTGAAGTTGCTAGACAACTAGACAGCCTGTGGTGTGTCTGAATTTGATGATTTTCTATAATTCTATACTTGTTGCAGCTGTCAAATAGAATCTCATAGGGAATATTTTGTTTGTTGCCTTCACTTTCGTTAACTTGATATTTCCACTTCATATCAAATACCACTGCATTTCCGTTGCTGGTTCTCAGTTTTCCAATTGACTCTCGTGTGAATTTGTAGCCCCTTAGTCCTTCATGTGAACAAACTTTAATCTGTGATTCTTTATGCCAAAAGTTACTGCATTATTTCGATAGCTAGTTAGTAGCTTTTTTTTTCAAACATTGTCCTTCATTTAAGATTGTGTTACACTACAAATCCCCGAGACTTGTGCCCAATGGAACCCTGAGTATAAACCTGAATCGCTATGTCACATTGAAACTTCATGATAATTGAATTTTATTGCATGATAATTAAATTTTATTGCATTCATATTGTTGCATTTAAATAAGATTTTTCAAGTCTTCTCCTTCCAACCTATATTAAACTTTTGACTTCTGCGGCTTGGGGCAATAGATACTAGGGGTATAACTTCTATAATTTTGAATCTTTTTTATGCTTCTTGTAAAGTATTTCTGCATTTTTATTGCTGGTTATAAAGACGATTTAAAGATTTACTAATATCTCTCCTTCAAGCTCCTTCCTTGGAAGAAGCAGCTTTATTCGAAACGTTTAGGTAAGGACCATCCTGCAAGTTTAGTTCAAATTGAATCGGTAGTTCTTGAAGATAACAGAATGTACAAAGTAAACGGCTGACTCTAAATAACGGCAAAAGTTTACATGGCTATCAGGTGAGCTAATAAGAAATTTTGTACGTCGTGATAATGGTTACACCCTTTTTTAACTTCCTCCTTTCCCTCGTTCAATTCCTCAACTGCGATATGCACAGTCAAAATCAACTCAGCTTGTAATACTTTATTTGAAGTCAGCGAATAAATGAATAATGTTTAACGCCGTCAGAAAATCATCATTGTTCAATACATATTTTAATGTCTGTTGGTACTTGACCAGCACGCTGCACTGGATTTTTACAGCTCTACCTCACTGGAATAACAGCAGGTAGTTGTCATGTTACCCCACCGGAACACATTATTCTGACTCCCAGGCTACCAATTCTTGTTCTGTCTTCTGCTGCGTGTTAGAGAAGCACCAAGTACCAATTTTACAAAATCTTTGGTTTAGCCGACCGGAATTGAACATCCTTCTTCCATACTAAAGGGAAATACGCCAACCATCACACCACAGGTGACAGCGATAGCGGGGGACTTGTTTGCAGTCTGTCCGTCCGTACGTATGTCAGTAGTCACCGACAAGATCTCAGCGACTGTAAAAGATAGAAACTTGAAATCTGAGGACAAGAAAGACCATGTTGTGTTGTAGTGCATGTATGTATTAAAATTTCAATTTCACCCCTGAGACAAAATTACGGACCGAATTTAGCAATATCCAAAACTGATGAAATTTTCTAACCTATTTATCATAGAAAGCTGAGGCGTATGACAACATGGCTAGTAGTTTCGGAATTTTCGTACCACCTCCAGGGGCGGGGGTTTAGAGGGATCAAAAAACGAAAAATGGATTGTCCAAAAACTCCTCTTACACTATTACAGATAGAAGTTGAAAGTTAGCATATAAGTAACACTATAAAAGTTGTGTGTGTCGAAGGTTTCCGAATTTTGATATTTGCCCTAAGGGCAGAACTATTGGCGAAAATGTATTTCACGATATCCAATCCAAATAGTGAAATCTTGGAAATTATTTTGTGTAGAAAGCTGAAACTTGAATCACAACTCATATTATACTTGACAACATGGCAGGTGGATTCGGAATTTTCGTACAATCCCTGGAGTGGGGCTTCGGATGGGTTTAAAAACGAAAAAATCGATTGTCCAAGAACTCCTCTTACACTATTACAGATAGAAACTTGAAAATTAGCATATAAACAACACTATAAAAGTTTTCTGTGCCGTAGGTTTCCGAATTTTCATATTTGCCCTAAGGGCAGAACTGTGGACGAATGTATTTCGCGATATTCAATAAATATTGAAATCTTGGAGTATTTGTGTAGAAAGCTGAAACTTGAATCACAGCTCACATTATATATGACAACATGGCCAATGGTTTCGGAAATTTCGTACCATCCCTATGGGCGGGACATCGGAGGGGATCAAAAAATGAATAAATCGATTGTCCAAGAACTCCTCTTACACTATTATAGACAGAAACTTTAAAGTTAGCTTATAAGTAACCTTATAAAAGTTGTGTGTTCTGAAGGTTTCTGAATTTTGGTATTTGTCCTAAGGGCAGAATTGTGGGGAAAATGTACTTCGCGATATCCAATAAATAGTGAAATCTTGGAGACTATTTTGTGTAGGAAGCAGAAACTTAAATCACAATTCATATTATATATGGCAACATGGCCAGTGGATTCTGAATTTTCGTATCATCACCGACGAAAGGGGGCGGTTCTTCGGTGGGGTCCAAAAAATGATTTCACGGAAGCGAGGGGATGTATAATCTCCGATTGCCGTTTCATTCTGTATTATTTTTCATACTGTGCAAGTCGCACAAGTAAAGTTGACCGACCTTCCTTTCTTTTGAAACAAAATAAATGAAAATCCAATATCACTGAATATACATCTCAGGCTTTTGAGATTTTTATTGTTGCACAGACCATGTATTAATTAATTGAAAAGGAGGAGATGAGAGAAATCAATACAACAGAAATATATAGCTTTGCTTTTTCTGTGATTCCTTTACATCCTGTGGTTTAACAATCGATGAAAAAAATACTGCTATCACAAACCGCCCAGACCAAATATACATTTGTCCATAAAAAATATGACACGTCATTTCTTGTAACGTTGTGTGTTTCAAGTCGGTACACCACTTTCAGTTATGCAAAAATGTACAAATTTATAACAACAAACGGACTGTGTTAGTGATACAGACACATTAATTATTTGATAGTGCATGAAACTACTGAAAGTGCCGACAAACCCCACAACCCAAACCATGTAGATGTACGTTACCTATTGTGTGTGTTTTGTGTAATGCTTGCATTTGTAAGGTATGTAGCGTGTACGAAACAAGCAAGAATGCCTCGATTCATATTTCGA
>JAOXYI010111135.1:0-11980 GCA_028566495.1 Lithophaga antillarum | reverse complement strand
CCCCCCCCGAGGCCCTGTCGAATTCCTGTGATTAAAACTTAAATTAACAGTGTTAAGAATAGAATCTTGAATTGGTAAATATCTTTTCTTCAAACGCATTTCGTATGTTAGTCTTACCGTTATTAACAGTATGCATTTTTCTGTACCTTTATAACTAGCAATATTATACGTATTAGATAAATCATTCGGACTTGGTATGTCTTGATAAGATACCCCCGAGGCGCTTGAGCCTCGGGTGTATCTTATACAGACGCAGCAAGTCCGAATGATTTATCTAATTTACATTCCAGCTTGCTTCTTATGCCATATCTACGTCGTATTGATCGTTTGTAGTTAAAATGTTACGAAAATATTAGTCTTATTAAATTTCTCTATTATATATACTATTTCCCTGTGGTGAGCCTCTATTGGTAAGAACATACATTTAAGTCTAACGATTTCTCTTATCGGGTCTGTGGTGTAATGGTTAAGAATGAAGGCTGTCATGCAAACAAATAGGGTTCGATTCTCCGTCAATCCATAACAAATTTTTCAACTTTTATTTTTAAGTGTAGGGACACATAACTTTGAGTTTGAAAAGTTGAAGTAGAATAGAGTTCAAAAAGTAGAATTACACAGCGGGGTGATCTGGCAGGAGGGATCTTGCTCAGATCACCCCTGGTAGAACAATAGAGCTGGGATGTAAATACATATATGTGTACATGCCCCAGTGGGTCCTTAATTGGTGAATAAAGTTCTGGTAATAGAACTGTTATGGACGCTAAAACTATTGGAATATTTTTTGGTAAAGTGAAATTTCAAATATATTGCCAAAAACCACATAGCCAATGGAATTGTTATATGATGTGAATGATCCGTGGGTGGTCTTCAACGAAGTTTGTGGTTTTGGTGCCGATCGGAAATCCAAGACACAAGTCCACCGCAGGACATAGTTTAACATTTGACCATTGGGGAAATACGTACAAACAACTTCTCAGAAATAGCCGAATAGATTACTTCAGTATTGTACATTTATCATCAAATGATGGTCTTTCACAAAGTTTGTGCTTTTGGTCCAAGATGATCGCCTTCTTGGGACATAGTTTAACATAGGACCCTACCGGAAATACATACAAACAGCTTCTCTGAAAGTGTTGAACAGATTGAATCAAGATTATGTATGAATAAGAAGGTAATGGTCCTTGTTTTTGGTGACAATATCACATCCGATAATGGCCACCGCATTGGGACATATTTTTTGTAGAAGACCAACCAAGCAACAATCCTGCCAGTTTTGGTTCCATTTAGCAAAGTGATGTCAGAGAAGATTGAAATGTAAAAAAAAGTCATGTACAACAGATAACTAAAGTGATGCAGACACCAAAAACAGACGCAAAGTGATGGCAAAAGCTCACATGAGGAAAATATATTTAGGAAATATTATACAACCACCATAATAAAATACTAAATGCAACCATTATTTCAACTTCTAAAATCTACTTGCACAAACACTGACCATGACTTTTGACCTCTGGTTTTCAAAATCAAGTATCTTACCTTTTAATATTTAAATCTTATGCCCTAGTGTAAAGCCGAGGGTTCTAAAATTCTATTTTTAGTAAAAGTGGCCTTGATCTCTGACCTCAAAATCGATAGACATCTTTCCTTTCTAAATATAAATTATCAAAGTTTCATTCCTTGCAGTTGAATATCCTTACTAATCCCAAAATCAATAAGTGTTTTGCCTTTCCGTTAAGATTCTGTCAAAGTTTGGGTGTTCAGAGTAGATTGGAACTAAAGTTACGATACGGAAACTAAAGATCAGGCCAAATATGTTTTTAGGAACAGGAAGCTTGAACTTTAACCTTTTGATCACAAAATCAAAAGCGGTTTTCGCTCCACCTATTGGAAGTGTCTGTCCAAGCTGATTGGTATGGGCCGAGCGGATCTAAATTTATGGTTTGAACAGATCTATAGTTATGGGTTTGAACAGATCATGAGTTATGGTCTCGAAACCAAAATTACCTACTGCATCACCGGTAATCGAACCCGGGACCCTTGGTACAGTAGTCCATCGCTCTACCAACTGAGCTAAAGGAGATCTCCATTAGATCAACTAATGGAGGGTGTTATAAACCTGTAACGGTTCTATAACTTTAATCGTAAACAAGGGAAGCTCCGTTACACTTCCCCAACCTCGAGAGTCATCATACCATGATGACGATATATCAAACTAAACCCTAACTAAACTCTCTTTTTAACTACCGTGGGTTTTTTAATTTGCGCCAATGTAAGAGTAGAGCATGGTTTTCCTTCCAAAATTACCTACTGCACCACCCGTTGATCGAACTCGGGATCCTTGGTACAGTAGTCCACCGCTCTACCAACCGAGCTGAAGGAGATCTCTTTAGCTCAGTTGGTAGAGCTGTGAACTACTGTAACAAGGGTCCCGGTGATGCAGTAGGTAATTTTGGGAGACAAATCATGCTCTACTGTTACATTTAATTTTAATTCTCCTAGGTGGTAGTTTTACAGGTTTTGAATTACCAGTATCTATCATATGTTTCACAATATCTGTACGACCCAATGTCCCATCAGGACCAACAAATATCCTGGTATTCTTTTATCAGTGTTTTTAACTTTCCCTCGCGGTACTTGTCCGCTATCGGACTGGTGTCGGTATTTAGCCTTAGATGGAGTTTACCACCCATTTTGGGTTGCATTCTCAAACAACCCGAATCCAAGGACGTTCTGAGCCACGGCGTCGAGTGCCGGTAAAGGCCTGACAACGTTAAAGTTTAAACTGGCGTGTGTAAGTTTAAACACTGGCTTTGATCAGTTGAACAGTGTAATCCCAAGCGATAGTGCGGGGTTAAATTTAAGGATATAATGTTTGATCGTGTTTAAATGTCCAAAAATCATGACTGACAAATTATTTCTATTCTAATGTGGTGATTTTGTTATTTTGTACTGAAACAGGCCAGAATCGTCTCAGAGTGCGACACGATTTTGTCGAATATTTTAACGTTTGTGTTGTAGAATCGGCATTATGACGTTTTCGTACGTGTGGTCGTATTTTGTTTACAGTTTGACGTAATCGGCAGCCTATATTAGTATGAAGTGGGAGTTTCCAACAAAAGATACTGATCATAATAAATTAAGAGGATAAAAACAATTTTATTATTATGTACCCCCTTCGTAGAAGTGGACACATTGTTTTACTAAGAACATTTGAGCTTCTTGTTTTGCTTTCATTTCTCATGCAATAACGCTTTGCCTTTTGATGTAGCTTCACATGGAGGTATGTTGCATGTGAAAATGGGCATCTTTGACCTTTACTGTCAAAGTCAAATTTGTACTTACTTGCATCATGTTCTTGCCCGAAACTTTATTGTATTTTGACGTAACTTTATAAAACGTTTTATGACATTTCAGAGTGTTGCTTGTGAAAATGTCTACCCTTTGTCATTGATTTTCATGGAAAGATTTGTACTTTTTGTAGCATGTTGATTGGAGCATAACTTGCTTGGCTTTATATATACGTAGCTTCATGAAACTTTATATCCAAAATGCACTATGACATTTCGGTGTGTAAAGTATGAAAGTGTCTACTATTTGACCTTTAAGGTTAAGGTCATATTTGTACTTTTCTTGCAAGAAGCTCTTCATCTTCCCAAGTCAAGGGTTTCTGAGTCCTCGTCGTTCCCACAAGTTGTACCTAAATGTATTATGACATTGCGGACTATTACGTATGAAAATGGCCAGTTTGACCTTGATTTTTAGAGTTAAGGTCAAGTTTGTACTTTTTTGCCGAGTATTATTGTCCGGATCATAATCTTCTTCCCTCCTGACGTAGCCTTATGAAATTTGAAATCCACATGCCTTATGACATTGCAGAGTTTCACATATGAAAATTACTGTCCTTTAACCTTAATCTTTAGGGTCAATGTCAAATAATACTTTTGATGGAGCATATCAGTGTTCAGGACACAACTGTTTTGCCTTTTGATCTAGCTTCAAGAAAACAAATGCATTATGACATGTCGAAGTGTCTTATATGAAAATGAGTACCTTGTGACCTTTCGTTTCAAGATCATATTTTTCAACAAGTTCTTGTGCTTTGCGCCTAAATGCATTATAACATGGCGGGTTTCTTGGATGAAAATGGCTATTAGATGATCTTTCGGGTCAAGGTCAGATTTATCCTTTTTGCAGAAGGTTCTGTCCAAAGCATAACTTCTTTTCTTTTTGTCTTTTTGTGTAGTTTAGACGGTTTTGGCTGTTCTGTTTAGGTCCTTTTTGGCTTTAATGCTCCCAAACGTTTTATATATTTGGCTTCCCAATATTTTCGGTCTAGCGCGTACCTGATGAAAGTTATTCCAGAAACACGTGTCGTGCGCACTGAAATTCGTATCATACGTTTATTCATTTTACGTCAACTTAAAATTTCCTTGCTAATCTAAACAATGAGAACAACACGAGAAAGTCGTTATATCATGTTTATATATCCCATCATGTTGTATTTGTTCCATATTTGTTTATTATTATAGGTGAAAATCATTACCGGTACATGTTACTGACATTTGCATATGAAGTGGATAACCCAGTTAACAGTATATTCATATTAATCTTACTGTTATGCGGACATTTTTCAAAAAATAGATGACTTTGAAATTAATTTAAGCAAGAAAAAGTCCGAAAATTTCAAACACATACATACAAGTCACATGCATGATTACAGTAACGGCCTGGCGAAAGTTAAACAAAAGCTGTCAAATAGCTGGCAAAATGAAAGCCCATTATGAACACCCGCTAGCAACCGTTAACAGCTCAGCTGTCAAAAAAATGTCGACGTTTGAAAGTCTTTCCCTAGCTTGGCTGTCAATTTCCTAACAACTGTTGACAGCCTGTAGTTGAACACACACACACAGGAAAATATTTGTAATATTTCAATTAAAGATTTGGTTTAATTAATTGAAGAACTTTTTTTTCTTTTTTTGGTCCATTTTTTTCCGACAGATCCGAGAAATTTATAATCACAGTTTGGATACTGTTAACAAAGGCTGGCGAGTGGTCAAAGGTTTGACAGCTTGTGGCTGTCAAGAGAGATGTGGAGTAGTCAAAACATTCGCTATCTACTGTTGCCAGCTTTTTGATCGCTCGATTGTCAAATGTTGATAGCTATTTGACAGCCTGGCCTTTAACTTTCGTTAGGTCAGTATTGTACATAAGAAACCGCTTTTAAATTCTTTATTCAGTTTCTATTGCATATCTCATTTTACTTTTTTCCCCCCGTTTACTCTTTCTTAAACTTCAATACTTTATCATGAAATGTTTCATCAGTCATATTGGGCCGGCGTGGCGGGGTAGTTATTGATGCTGACTTATAACCATTAACCTAAGCACCGCTCCTTGCCCCGATTTATGTGTTAAAGTTTCCAGACACCTACCCAAGGTCGGGGGTTCAGCTTTCCTTCCCCAATAAGTCTGGTAGTCACGATATAGCTGACAAGTTGCTGTAATTAAGTGGCAATAAATTCCAACAACCAACCAATAATTACTCAGTTGTTACAGTGACTATTCCTGACAATATGTCCTTATATAAGTTTTGATCATTTTATTTTTGTCATGTTGTCGATGATTTTCGATATTTTAATCAATATTACCACAAGTGCATGTCGCGAGCTTCAGTAATACCACGACTATTAAGGTCAGCTAAGGAAAATACTCTGCTCCAGTTGCAGAACAAGCTTTAATCCCGGTAATAGTTTTAATTCTGCTTTGATTGGTACAGATTATTACTCACTGAAAAGTAAATAGATTTTAATTCAAATTTCAGCGTATTTACACATTACAGTAACGTGCTTAAAATATAAAAGTAATGTCAAGTGATTTAATTTGTCTAGAAAAAAAATTGGATTTATCAAACTTCAGTTCTTGCACTGCCGTCCTATGTATATAAACAATCTTTTAAGCTCGACAAAACAGGAATTTCAAACATAAACTACCACATTTAAAGAACAAATCAATGTTGTCGACGCAATTTGTGTCTGGAAGACTTAAACATTAATCTCACAGGAAAATTAAATCGTGTTTTAGGTTATTTATAAGAGATTTTGCAGTTTAAACAATTTTTGTCTTCGTTTCAGCAAATAAGATTCATGGACGTCACACCAATTACAATATTAGATCGATAATTCACCACCTCTAACAACTGTCTTAAACATTACGATCAGTCATCAAATTATAAATTTTGGTATGTTTCCGTAGCCACATCAACTTACTGTGAATTATTTTGAAGTCGTGCTGATGCTCTGTTACGTTACTGGAACTTACACAGTGCAAATTTACATTTCACAATACCATCATTTGCCAAAGTGTGAATTGTGAAATTCACAAATGTATTTGTTACAATGGTTTTGCTATTGGTAAAATTTCTGATATTGCGTTGTATATTATTTATTTCCACAACGTAAACTTTGAACTATAAGATTTGTCGTCCAACACATTTCGATGTTTAGTATGTCAAAAAACAGAGATGTCACAAATGAAATTATTTTATTGTAATTTAGATTAACAAAATTTAACATTTTTACGGTTCAGTACGTACTTATGCAATTATAATTTACGTTTGGTAATTTCATAATTGAAAATTTACAGTTATACTTTCGACATGTGAATGTTGTTTAAACATATAATTTTGTCTGCAAACCTCCTTCATATGAAGGAACACTTGGTTTAGATCTTGTACTTTGAGGGTTTGCAAATTTCTTTATGCTGAAATTTAAAACATTTATGAAATACATTGATGAACATATTTTGCGAAGCGCTCCTTACAAAGAATGTTCTCAATGGGAGTCTTGTTGATTGCATAAATGTCACACAAATTGAATTCTGCAGTCACGCCATTTTATGGCTGTTATGTGGACAGATACAAAAAATAGTTTCAAATATGTTTACGTACCCGTAAAACGATTTAACCCCTCCGCTATTTAATGAGCGTACAAAGTCAGAATATCCCGTCTGTCCCTGTTATTTCGTCTTTGTTGGTTTTGTGGGAATAAGTGATGGTGTAATTTGTTGTGATGTATTTCATTATTGGCGCTTTCTGTTACAGATATCTTTATTGTAATAATCAAGTGAAAATACTATATATACTTTTCTCAATGTCCAGAAAATCACTTAAACATATCGATTTCATTTCATAAGATATAAACGACATCAATAAGATCACATAACATACGTGAGCGCGTTTTAACCAATGACACACATTTGTACCTGACGGATTTGGTCACATTCCATTCTCGTGTAACAGAAAACGTCGGTTCTGTGTCTAAGGTATACATTCCTCTGAATCTGTAGCTTGTTACACGATTTTATAATAGTGTTAAAAAAAGAGGAAAAAGAGCCGGTTTACCAGCTAACTTATATCCAATATTTCCTAGGAAATGCATCCTTTATGTGCATTGTATTATTTACATATACTGTACGTAAAATCTTTCTCGAAAAGATGTCACGCGACGATTAAGAGGGGCGAGATGACAGCATGGTACTTCTTGCGTTATAAATGTTCGAAATAATTTCTTCATTTTTCATCAAACCTTCTTTTTTCGCCGAACCAAAACGACAAAAGAAGATAATATAAACAGTCCTTTATCTTTCACCTTAAGCTACCATCCCCTGGATATGCTGTTAGTTTTTATATGACAACACCAAGGTCACATTCAATACTGAGCCTTTGTCCTTTTGAACAAACAATTTTTAGTGATTAGATTAAAGAACATTTATTTTAACCTCACAAGTAAAAACGACTAAATCAATGAAGAAACTGGCGTTCTGTAAATGACCTGGAAAATACCACTCTAGATCTCTCACACATAAAATAAAGTAGAAGCGATGTACATTGATTTTCTAAAGTAATTGGACAATAAGAAAAGACCTTGCCGTCACAACAGATAAAGGCCAAAACTGACAAAAGGAAGGTCAGATAATTATCCATTTAACAAAACAAGTGCATCATGAGCACCGCAGATTTAAATTGCCGTTATTTTTTTCATTTGTTGAGATAAAACGGGCGGATGGGGCTGGCGGATCAGCCCCCTTAACTTAGCAAACTTTTCTCTTCTGTCTTTTTATTTATTCATTTATTTTTGTCGACTTGTAAGAAACTAGAGGCTCACCTGAGCCTGTATCGCTCACCAGGTTTCACCTAGATAGGCAAATTTTTTCTGACAAGAAAACTGTTGACATTTCAGCCAATCAGAACACATTATTAGCCCTATCAGCCATGCTGAATTTCCAATTGGCAACAAAAGTATCAGTTTTGTAGAGAAGCATCCAATGAACATTCCTGTCAAGTTTGCTTCCATTCTGTAATGTGGTTTCAGACAAAAAAGACTTTTTTTTTCGAAATTTCCAATTGAATCGTACGTTAACTCTCCAGCAGTGGAATCCATCTTGGATTTCCGATCGGCACCAAAAGTAAAAAATTGACAGAAGACCATCTAAGAGACATTGTGACAATATACATGTAAGAGTTCTATCGACCTTGTGGTATCTGACAAGAAGATTGTTGAAATTTCAACCAGACAGAACACATTATTCACCTGGCGGTCATGTTGAATTTCCGAGCAGGACCAAAAGTGTCGATGTTGTAGAGAACCATCCAATGAACATTACTGCCAGGTTTGCCTCCATTCTCTGATGTGATTTCAGACAAAAAGACTTTTTTGACATTTCCCAATTAATCCTATGTTAACTTTGTCACGCAGTGGCGACCATCTTGGATCTCCGATCGGCACCAAATGTATAAACATGATAGAGGACTATCTAAGAAACATTAAGACAGCATAACAGTTCTATCAACTATATGATTTCTGACAAGAAGATTGTTGAAATTTCAGCCAATCAGAACACATTATTCGTCCTGGTGGCCATTTTGAATTTCTAATCGGCACCAAAAGTACAGTGTAAGTAGAGAACCATCCAATGTACATTCCTGCCAAGTTTGCTTCCATTCTCTAATGTGATTTCAGACAAAAAGACTTTTTAGATATTTTCCCATTGAATTCTATGTTACCTTTGTCTAGCGTTGGCGGCCATCTTGGATTTCCGATCGAAAAGTATACACTTCATAGAGGACCATCTAAGAAACATTGTGACAACATAACAGTTCATGGCGGCCATGTTCAATTTCCGAGCAGGACCAAAAGTATCGATGTTGTAGGGGACCATCCCGAGAACATTCTGTCAAGTTTGCTTCCGTCTTCTAACATGTTTTCAGACAATTAGACTTTTATTTTACATTTCCCTTTGAATCCTATGTTACCTTTGTTCCGCGATGGCGGCCATCTTGGATCCCCAATTGGCACCAAAAGTATAAATTTGATAGAGAACAATATAAGAAACATTGTGACAACATAACAGTTCTATCGACCTTATCGTTTCTGACAAGAGGATTTTTGAAATTTCAGCCAATCAGACACATTATTAGCCCTGGCGGCCATGTCGAATTTTCGATTGGCACCAATAGTGAAAACTTTGTAGAGGACTATCCAATTAACATTCCTGTCAAGTTTGCTTTCAATCCATCAAGTGGTTTCGGAGGAGAAGATTGAAATGTGAAAAGCTAACGACGGATGCCATGTGATGGCAATAGCTCACATGACTCTTTGGGTCAGGTGAGCTAAAAATGGGGTGGCCCTTCTATATCAGAACATCAGAAATCCTGTTACAAGTTACATGTACAAACTGAAAATAAAGTAACAGGTTAGATATATTGACTCTGATTATTATCTGCACAATTATATAAAAAGATAAACTTATCGCACACAAAAATTATTATCAAATACCGTTTCTAAATGGTTTTTTTTTTTTTTTTTTTTTTGTTTTTGTTTTTGTTTTTTTTTTTAATATATGTTATTACGACCTAAAAGTTGTTATATAGTTTTATCAAAAAACTAGAAATTTGTTATTGTTCAAACCATATGTTAAAAGTGAATTCTGATACATACTTTTAATGTATTTAACTGCTGTCTATATTCTAATAAGATTATTTTAGTGAGAGAAAAAAATGAAAGTGCCTGCTTCAAACTTTAACGACGGACTTACAGTGGAGACCAGAAACAAAAAGACGTGTGTAATAAAAAACTCAAATATTCCGGAATTAATTTTGTGCAGGATATGCGCATTTCAACAAATAATGTCACATCAGTTGTGCCCGAAGTCAGACATTTGGAAAGTTAGAAACAGCTGAGAAAACCAGAATGTCCAAAAACTGTACAACTAAAACCGTCTAAGGCGGGAGATAAATCTTAATTTTCCATATAATTTCTAAATGTCTTACAACGGTCATTTATGCTTCTATCCGATATCCCTTCTGTACACAGTAAACATTTACAGAAATGCCTTGCGCGCAGAGTCTACAGGCAAAAGTGAACCTGAGAGATTCAACATTAATGAAGTATATATAGAAATTACCAACAGGCATTCAACATCCATAAGTCCATACAAGATTGAAAATAAGAAGACAAAAGTGATTTTCACCTTGTATGCATGCATGCAAAATATTTTAAATATGGTATAAAAAAAACCGAGAAAAACGTATTCAGGTAAAAGAATGACAACTCAGATTGGAATGCTAAACGGACAAAGAATATGCCAGATATTAAAATAATGTACGTTCTGTATTTTAGTTTTAAGTGCCTTTCCGTCTAAGGAACAGACAGACAGATGCAAATCATGAGAACAGAAATTAATGATATTCTACATTTTCCCGTAGATTATTTATTTATTGAACCAGAAGTATTCCAAATGAGGAATTTTACTTTAAAAGTTAGATTACATTTTACAAAGAATGTATTAGAACAAGTGCATGTAAGGGAGATAACTCCTGAAAACTCCAATTGTTTACATGGAATGCACATGAAATGCAGTGATCAGTAGCAAGAAACGGCAAGACAGTCTCAAAGTAAGACAGTCGCTGTGAATTTTGAAATTGCTTATGATGGGTTATGTGAAAATTGAAATAATTAGTCCGCTTTTCTTTTTTCCATGATGTGTCCTGTAGTCCATTTTACCTGATTTTTGTATGGAGTGGTACTTAATAAGATAAGTACATGCATTACTAATGTAAGTGAGTTACATGTACTACAGACAAGCAACGATTCTATCTGATCATGAATGTGCACGTACATTGTGCATATACGCATCAGTTCAGATGGCGAAGTAAAATTTTTCCATAACTTTTGGTCACAATAGAAAATCAAAATCACCCAAGGGGATTATAGTGGCCTTGTACATGTACATTTCTTGAAAAACAAGTCCTTGAGAGAGAGGTGGTTAAAACTTCTTCAAATATAACCTGATACCTTTCGGTTGAAATGCATGATTATTTAGTTCAAGTCTTGGAACCGGTTTTGTACTCTGGGCAACACGACGGGTGCTACATGTGAAGCAGGATTATCTTTCATAAATATAAGATTTCACTCTCGGTCTTTATGGAAGTTCGGTGTGTCCTTTTTATACCCCCGCGGTAGTGGGAGGTATATAGTGATCATTGCTTCCGTCTGTCTTTGAGTAGTTGTGCACCACATATTTAATTTTTGTGAGAATTCAAATTTGTCCAGAAAATAGCCATTTTACATGTACAGTCGACTCTCGGTATCTCGAACACAGATAAGTCGAATTTTCGGATAACTCGAGGTGAAATTTTCTACCCTCTACAGTAGAATCTAGCTAATTTTAATGCTGATAACTCGAATTTTCGGTTAAGTCGAAGCAAATCCACTGGTCCCTTCAAGTTCAACATAACGAGAGTCGACTGTAATTGTATTTCTTTTTCTTTTTCGTCAATATACATCAATTGATACGGGGAGTCAATATCAAGATATTCCCAGTTTTGTACTTCAGATTCAACACACTCAAAGAAAAGGGGGAGATGAAATTCGTTTTCGTACTTATCTTCGATTATACATTCATTAATTTTTGGATTATTTCTCCA
>JAOXYI010111025.1:0-11983 GCA_028566495.1 Lithophaga antillarum | reverse complement strand
ATTTCTACAGTTATATTTGAACAGCCTTAAATGCCTGCATGTTAATCATGATGTACAAATGTAAGGTATGTGACTAAAATACTTTTTTTTCAGGGACTGATTTACATAGTAAGAGGCAATGTTTCCACTGCATTTTCTGAATTCTAGGAGCCAGTATTAATTCATGTATATTTGCTGAAAATTCATTTTTTTTTGTGTAGTTGCCTTAACATATCAAGTATACAGCTTTTCCGATACTGTTGTGAGAATTAAATGGGATAGGAGTACATTAATTATGAATTATTTTTGGTAAATTTAAAGTATTGCATATATATATATATATATATATAAAATCTTAAAATGCAATTTTAATTTCTTTGTTGATTCTTTTCAAACTGTATAATTATACTGCGCCAAATAGTGTTCACTGAACAGTATCTGATCACCCAACCATGGTGATTCATACAGCACAGAAAACAATGTTTTATAACATGACAAGAAGAAAATTCTAAGTTTTTGTAGGACGAGAATAAGTCATAATAACGATTTTTCTTTTTTTAAGTAATATCAAACAAGTGAGACGACTTAAAAAATGAGATATGTAAGTTAACTAATATTGAAACAGAACTTCATAAAAGTTAATATTCTTTTGAAATGTATTAAGAGGATACACGACTCGTGAAAAATAATCTACACGCACCTGACAGTGCTCGTAAATTATTTTTACCATCTACACTTGTCGTTTATTCTCCTACACACAATCCAATTTTAATGCAAAGAAAATATTTTGTGAATGGCTGAATATACTGTTTTGCATGAATTTTAAAATTTCATATTTTCTGTAGTATATTGAAAATATCGGCATTAAACAAGAAAAAAAAATGTTTGAAAATTAATAGCATTAATTTGTAAGTTCGAATTTTTTTGATTTATTCAATTTTATAGAAATGCAAGTATAAATACATTTAGCTGTTGATCATTAAGTTCTGCAACCTTCTTCATTGGGATTTAGTAACATACAAATGTAGCTTCTAAATGTAGGGCCTACGTATGAATAATGTTTTTTCTCATTTTTCCAGCTGTGATCAAGATATGTTGGAGATTAAATTTAAAAAAAAACCTGCAGCGAAAGCTCTAAGTTCAAAGGATGACAAAAAATAGTAATTATAATAACAATGAAAATTATACAAGATGAAAAAAGAGTGCAAACACAAAAAGTATGCTTGCTGTGACTCTTATCTGTCATACTTGTAGGCTTTTCAACATTATCAATTGACAAAACTCTGTTGTATGCAAACACCTTAGATTACATTTTCCCTTGCATTGATATAAAATAAAATGTATAATTTCATCTCAGAATACTCCAACTTGTAAATTAAAGTGGTTGAAATATTCTCCTCATACTATAAAGGTGTAAAAAAAAATATACCTTGGCATTAGAAAATGTTTTTATCGTATCAATATTACGATTAGAAAGTTGAAGTTTGATATTTGTGAAAATTAGGGTAATGTGAATAAAACGTGTAAAGCACAGAAATTGCAGCATGGAATTTTTTACGGCATGTTTAAAAAATACCTAAAACCTTGTCTTGATGTTTGACATTAAATTTATCCGTTTGTTACATGGGGACATTAAACCCCTTAATTACAGGCCTTTTTCCCATTTCGGTGCTGCACTATAAAGTGTACTTGATTTGGAAAGTGTGTTTATAATTATTTCTTTCTCGTTTCGGAGCAAATATGTGTAATAAATTTGACAAAATAACTTTAAAAACTATAGTGTACGGACAAATTTGTTCAGGTTCAGTAAACATAAATGTAATAAATATATGCATGGTATGTTTAAAACGCAGTCTGTTTCTCTTAAAATGACATCATGTTTTAAAATTGCACAAAACCTTAAGCTTGATCGGTAATTTGAAAAGAGACACAAGCAGAATATTAATAAGCTAGTAATGTAAACCAATCGTTTGAAGCATGCGAAATGTGTTTTGTATCCGGAATATGATACAGCCGCAACACGAAGACCATAGCAATTACTAGGCTCAGATACACCAAATGAGTGTAGAAACCATAATTTGTCACTTATTTTGTACTGATACAATACAAAGGTTTAATTTAGTTTGTCACTATTGGGTAAGTGATCCTAATCATCAAGACTCGTTAGCTGTCGTTAGTTTTCTGACCACCCGCACAGTAAAGACCTCAGTGAAAGAACAACATTAAAAGTATGTGAATATATTTCAAATAAATCCTGTATGTTTACAAAGAATTAAAGTTTTTCCCTTTAATCCCTTACATCTAAAATATGGTAAGGAATGTATGAAATATATTAGTTTATTCTTTAATCTTTTGCGATAAGGAATTTAACTAAAATTAAAATCAATAAAATCAATTGAAAACATGTATTTTCAAAAAGCGCAGGTTGTCCAACGATGAACACGTAAAATGTATTTCACACTAATGATAGGCACTGCAAGAAGGAAGTTAAAATTAAAGCACCAAAATCAGACCAAAATTCATTAAAAAAATACTTATGCCATTATTGAATGAAAGGCTCTGCATACGAAGCATTATACGGTCGCAGCAAATCAACAAGGAAATATAAATAACCCCTTAGACATCGAAAAGGATAAGATTTCCATAAACACTATTACATGCTACCGAATTGTCTTGAAACAAGCAACTAATTAGAAGAATATTGCGTTAAAATCGCAGAAAAAATACCCCAACCAACCAACTAACAAACCAACGACCACCTCCCAGAAAATGCCTTTACTTTACGAAAAATAAGTCATAAAAGCTAATAAAATCTGTAACCCTACACATGTACTCCTAAAAGGTTTTAAACTGAGCATTTAATTTAAAATTAAAAACTGCACAAAAATGAGATTATATACGTCTAAAATAAACACAAACAGTTTTGGAATTAGAAGTATTCGGCCAAATTTTTGTCGTTCCTTCAGTGGGATTCGCACTCACATCGTTGATTCACCTTTGGCAACAAATCGTCGAGCGCCCTAGCCAAATCCGCTATATATAAAATATAGCTTCATTAACCGAAGTGTATCCTGTCACGTAGGCGAATCTAGAGATAGACAGTCCATAGTGTAAATATGCGTGTACTGTGGTATTTTGTTCTTATTTTAATTAATTTAACAGCAATCTTATTCAGCTATTCGTGACATGTTGCACAGGATGACAAGGAATCTTATCATACAGCCACAGTAAATAAAGTATTTTTATACAAATTATTAAGTATGTGCCAACCATATATATACCATTCGCAAGGGAATTTATTTTTTTGTCATTTCAATTTGTACATTAGGACAAAATGTCTGGTCAGCTGTATTTAATATGAAGTTATTACGTTTTGAAAGTGATGGTATTACAGCGCAAATGTTGCTAAACATTGTTAACTCCATCTTTGAAATACCGTTCACTGTCATTTTTAAGTCGATAAAGGATGCATAATAATTTTGTACATAATGAAATAACCAATTATAGAAGGACACAGTTATCAAGACTTGATTTAATAAAATGCTTTAAGGAAAGTAGGCCAACGGCTGAACAATTAGAATAGGGACTGATTGAAAACAAAATCACCTAATAAACGTGAAAACCAAAAATGACACCCTTGAAATTTATATTGCTAAATATTCTATAAAATTTATTCTGAGATACAGCTCTAGAACCTTTTATGTGCTCAGTTAAATGGAATAAGAGCTGATTCAGACTGGGGAATATGAAATTTAAAACACAAAACCAGTTAGGATTTTACTTTTTAAATTTTGGGTTATTAAGCCGACTGGTAAATACCGTTACGTATATTGCTTTTTACTGGCTTGGTATCTTAGCTTTTAAACTTTGTTAGCAATAACCGCATCTATCTTTACATTTTGAATAATACTGACACAAACGTGTTATTTCGATAAGTTAACAATATTCTGCAGATAATTCCATTCTGCAGTATTTAAACTTAAATAAATCATTACATACCGTACTTCCGTTAAAAAGTCCAATTATTTGACCTTGGTATAACAGAGGAATCGAAAATCGTGTACCATTTAGATGCATGTTGTCTTATACTAAAACAAACAAAAAGAAAAAAAGTTTCAAAAATGAATTATTAAACGGAAATATAATGACATCATTCTAGATACAATATAGCACTATGTTACACGCACTCATTGTTAAGGCTGCACACAAGCAGAAATGAAATTTTCCTCAGATGTAAAGCGTTTCAGTAATTAAATATATATACAAATATGTTTTTGTTTGTGTTTATGTGCATCATGTATATACCTGTAATCTCAGTTTGTGGAGGAAAGTAATGGTTTCACAGTGTATGAACGGAATCAAGCTTTGTTTGTACAGTGTTCAGTAACTAAGTTTGTTGAAGCGAAGGGATAGAGTCTCAGCGAAACGTTTTCTATTTTTTTATGCTAATGAAATAAAGATTTAGGGCAATTAAGAAATGAAAACCACGTTTTACACTACACGTGCATTCGGTTCACGCTTTTACACGCCAAAAACTACAAAAATGCTTTAAAGTTTATAATTACCTTCGCTCAAAATAATAAAGTGTTCACAATATTACACAAATTGTTAGGCTACCATTACACATTTACGTATAGGAGATACAATGGATAAGTGTGGATTCGTACAAAAGAACAGTTGTGGTGTCTTCTCTATTCAAAGATCTAATTGTATTTTGAGAAGTTATCACAATTACCACTAGTTTGATATAGCCAACTACTATATTATGAAAAACACAAACGTTTCTTGCATGATCGAACCATCGACAGACAAGTCGATCTCACAACATACTGTTAGCAAGTTTATGTACACTAAATTGGCACTTTAACCCTGTGCAATCCGTGGCTCAGTGGTTAGAGAGTAATGGAAAGGAAATACACTGTATTAAACTACACGAAAGTTAGTAGTTCGAATCCCACCGAGGGTAAAAACAGATGGTAAAAATACGAGAAGAACATTTTTGACAGCTACACATTCAAACAGATAAACCCGTTTGCACTGAAATAATCATGGGATGAGTTCATTCAAAAATAAGCTGAAGAAGTGTGAGTTCTAGAAAAATAATAATCGGTTGATGTACGGGTTGACGTCACATCAATTGTTTAAGTGTATATATGTATGTATCAATTGAAAGAAGTTCCGGCTGATCAACAGAAGTAGGTGTGTTAATTGATTTTTGAACGTCGTTGACTGATAAAATTACGTTTTGGAAGCTACGTGTAAGGTTCTGCACCAATAAAATGGCAGGATAATAATGAAACATACTCAACAACAAAAGAAATGCACCACCCCCGTTTGTTTCTATAGGGATTTAAAATTCAAGATCAAATATTATTCAAACTACTCAAACGAAATGAGCTGAAATTTTGAAACAACAATATTGACATTACAAAGACCAAATTCTTTGAAAATTAGCAATTTTTAAATTTTGAATTCTTAAAATTCCCGATTTTTTTTTACCCCAAACTGAAAAATGTCTGTATCTGTCTGATTCAAACTAAACAATGAAAATAATGTTTTCAAATTTTGTATTTATTTTTTTCTCATGACCCATTATGAAAGCAGTTAAGCCCTGACCTATGTTTTTGAACTTTTATGGTGCAAAACGCTATTGTCACTTCAAAATGAGATCTTTTTTTTTTTTTTTTAGGAAAAATGGATTAATTATCAGCCATTGCTTAAAATATTTCGGTAATTGACCACACTAAAATAAATATAGCAAACTGTAAGAACACTACTATCAGAAACCAGTGGTGCCTTATTTTTGTTGTTGAGTAAAAATATAATGTAATTATTACGCTATAAGTTTCGCGTTAGAAAGAGTTACAATGAAAACGAGTTTAGTGAAATATTGGATGGTGAAAGTACCGTATAATAGTAACTGTTAGCATCTTAGCTCTTCCTAAAAAATGTACATCCCATGGTTACCCACCATACTTAATTCAACCGATTCTATTATTTACTGATTTAGATAACATTCTATTAAAATGATCGCTATAGTATTGGAAATATCACCTCTAATATGTATTTATGTTTATACCACTTAAATATGATACTATATATCAGAATTACAGAGCAAAAATATTTTAGGTACATGTAGAGGACCCTGAATATTTGCTATTTTCATACTAAGGGCGTACATGTACCCCTCCACCAAAATTATCTACTGTTATAGGCACTTCTCTCTATTGCATAAAGGCCACCCTAAGGTCAAGTTTATTTAACTAATAGATAGATTGTTACGGTTGTGTCGTACTGGACCGTTTGTTTAGAAAACATCACTTCACCGTCATATGACGTAACATAAGTTTTATTTTCAATAACAGAACATAACAAAACATGATGCTTCTTTGCAAGAATTACTATATCTCTCTCTTGCTGGGGAGACTTTGTTTTTGCATTGCCGCCTGTCCATCTGTCCCTCCGTCACACTCGCGCTAGGTCTATAACTGTGATACAGTGGATGAGTCAAGATTACGTTTAAATATTAAGCACCGTTTGACGATGTGTCACAACAACCCCCGTTACCCTATTCCTAGGGGTGGAGAAATGGGTAGAGGGTTTTTGTAAGATGATTATGCAGTTTGTGTCCTGTCTGTAACTTTTTAACCAGTTGACTGATTGAGATTATTTTTTGTAAAAATTTTAAACACTATCAGGCGATGTAACGCGAACAACCCCCGTGACCTTACCCAGGAGTACAGGAATGGATGGGATTTTGTCTTACTGCCATTCATTTTGTGTTCATTGCATAACTTTTAAACCAATAAACAGATTAAAATAATTTTTGCATAATATGTCGCAAGCAAACCCCGCGAATCTGTCCCATGAGCAGGGCTTTCGTAAAAATGAAAATTCAGTTAATACATAGTCTATAATTTTTATACCAATAGGCACATTAAGACAATTTTTGCTTAAATGTTAAGCGGCAATAAATGATGTGTCACGAACAAACGCGACAACCCTATTCTCAGGGTCACAAAAAGGGTGGGGCTTTCATAAATATTACAATTTAGTCCATGTCCGACCTATTACTGAAGAAATATATGGATGCAGAAATATTAAGCATCATCAGATTATGTGTTGGAAGTGTTCCCGCATAACCCACTAAAGAGTCATAGAATTAGGCGGGGGTTTTGTCAAAAGTTGACTATTTATGCATTTCATGTCAAGTCTATAATTTTTAAACTGGTACATTGATTAAGATGATTTTTGTACAAGTTCTCAGGACCATAAGATTTTGTGTTATGAGCAACCCCTGTGAACCTATCAGCTTATGTTAAACAAGTAGATGGATTAAGATAATATTTTATAGAAATGTTAAGCACCATCAGGCGATGTGTCATAAACAATCCCCATGACCCTATCTCCAGGGTCACATAAATTGGTGGGGCTCTTGTTGAAATTATTCAGTTTGTGTCTAGCGTATCTTTATAATTTTAAAACTTAAGAGGTAGGAAATAGATTCATTTGCAAAAGCAGATCGTTAAGTCACCCTATACAATGTACGGCTCTGTAGGTCGTAGATCAGATTAGACCTATCTCTAGCCTAAATATTCAAGTCTTTCATCGTTTATTTCCACAGAACCTGTTACAGTTAATAAAACAGACGTCTGTTAGTGCTCACCTGCTCTCTGATGGATCCAGAATTTTCAGCCAATTTCACTTTGAGTAGTGTCAAAGATTCTTCGTAAATATTGGTTTAATTGGTTACAATCCGAAAAAGGAAGAGCAGACCTTTATTTAAACGAACTTAAGACAAGTACATTATTAAGTTTCGATTGGCTGCTAATTCTTAAAGATGTTTGTTTTAAAAACTCGCCCTTGAAAGCTATGTTAAACTAAAGACCCACGAGAACATTTCACCTCGAAGTCATTTGTACATTTCCCCAGTCAAAATATACACAAATCTATCAATTTCTTGGCTAGATTAATAACGGTGTATATAATCTTTTTGACTTACAGTTTAACTTTTCAAATATTTTGAAAACTTAGATGTGATTGTATTGTTGAATAACAATTATCGTGAAGCTTAGGGTTGAGTTGTTGGTTTTTATGGGCACTTTCAGCAATTTTTCAACTATATCGTGACTACCAGACATTTATGAGGAAAAAAGCCCGAACAGCTATCCAGTTGAGCTGGGAACCCCCGACCGTGGGTGAGTGTCTGGAAATCTTAATACATGAAATGGGTCAAGCGGGGTTGGAACCGACGAGAGTGGTGTTAGACTCACGGTACAGAGTAATCGACCTTAACCGATCGGCGACCCAGGCCCCAATTATCTTGACCAACAATAAACTTTCCACGACTAAACGGTAAGTACATGCACTGCCTGATCTTTCAATATATTCATCGCTTTAAGAACAATCTGCAATATTTGACTTCTATTCACGCACATAGCCTTATTATACCGAATGGCGGACGTAATATTCTCAGATTATATTGCATACGACCATACAAACAATGTGATAAGATATTCTTTCACATATCTATATAAAACAGCAAGAGAGCACACTTACACGTCAGTAGAAACATTAAGTTGTTTAATGCCAATATTTCATGCAACTTTGAAAATTGACCCTTATTTCTCAGCAGGAAATGTCAGGATCCATAGACAGCGCTTGAAAGAAAGGGGGACTTACTGACATACCGGCGGACGCACGGTATCACTATAGTCTCTTGCCTTTTGCTGCAATACTAAAGGACAAAAATGGACAACTAATCGAAGTCGCTTATAAGTGTTTTAGAACGTATAGGTCAGTGGCCATAATGCTAAACTCTTTAGAATGAGAAATTCAGTGTCAATTGTCAAAATTGCTAAGAACATTGTGTTGTACAAAATTTATCCACAAGAGTTACGGGACAAACTGATGGTCGTTTTGTTAAGCCGGATTCACAAACCATTTGAGGTTAACTTGTTGCAGTCATATTTGTTGGTGGAGCCTAATATCTTGGCTTGCTTTTTTTTGGACTATGAAGAAGTAGGTACACGAAGAGCATATTTCAGTCCGAAAAATAATATGTGCATTACTATATATTTAATGTTTTTCTATATTTTAATACTTTCATTTTACTAACCAAATTATGAAAAGAAAAGAAAAAAAAAAAAAAAAAGAAAAAAAAGTTAAGTTGTAATAAATTACCTTCAAAAGCTTGATCAAATCTATTTCACCCAAGTGGACGATTATCTTGCCTTTTGAGCTGTCATTTTCTCTTGAAAACGTTTGGCACACTCCTTAATCAAAATTATTTTGATGTAAAAGTATCCTTTTATCTGAGAGACATTTTTATAAAAGATACTTTTGGTTTAGGGGTACGACCAATGTTTTTGAGAGAAGAATTCAATAACATTTTGCAGAAATTAGATGAAAAAAGCGCAGCATTATAACATCACTAATAAAATAATGTATCAAATATATAATTTTTGAATTTGAAAAAGCAAGTCTGTGGTTCCAAAATTTCGGATTTAGGTCAGTATGATGTTACATAGATTAAGGTTACATCATACTGAGGCCTAAATAATGGGACATAGAAATAGTGTTTTATTTTTGGGCGCCAATTGGAAATAACAAAAGTGAGGGGATGGGAGGGGATGATTGTTTATGGTCTTAAAATGAATGTGTTTCGTCTTGTTCTTAAATTGTAGAGTGCAAAATATATTTTAGGAATGAATCTGAACATTAAAAACTTAGTAAGAAATATTTAATCTAATAAAAAGCCCTTTTTCGTATTTTGTCTTGAAGATGATAATAAAATAAAATCTACAAGTTGTTTTCGTATTATTATCCCAGCCTAGGTTTTTTATTATATTGTTGTTATAACACTCTAACTTTTCATTATTATTTATTTTTTTTATTTTATTTGTTTATTTTTTTTTGTGCGAATCTGAAAGTTGATTCGGTATTGTTATCTTACCCTGTTTGTTGCATCTGTCTGCAAGTTGTTTCTGTATTGTTATCTTGTCTTAGTTTTTTTCTATCAATCTAAAAGTCGTTTCGGTATTGTTATCTCACCCTAGTTTTTTGTGTCAGTCTACAACTTGTTTTAGTATTGTTATCTCAAACTAGTTTTTTGTGTCAGTCTACATATACAAATTGTTTTAGTATTGTTATCTCACCCTATGTTTTTTTGTCAAACCACAAGCTATTTCGGTATTGTCATCTCCTTTTTTTTATGTGTCAGTCAACAAGATGTTTTGGTAGTGTTATCTCGCCCTACGTTTTTGTATCAGCCTGCAAGTACTAGAACAGACTTCTAAGATTAGCCCGGTTACAGAATCCAAGCATCAACCTCTGGTTTCAGTTTCGCTAGTGTTAATAAAATAAAGTTTACTTGTGTTACTTTTCCCGCTAGTTCATGGTCAACTAAATTGTTGTTTCTGTAGCATATTGTTCTTTAACTGTAAATTTTTGTCTTCCATTACTTCATCCATGTATGTTTGTTTTCGTTTCTTAGGAGTGACTTGAAAGCTATCTTATTGTGTGAGTTGTCTTTACAAGGCTATTGATTTTCCTCGTTTAAATCAAATCATTTCGGCTATTTGATTAAAACTACTTGGAATTCGTTCGGATTTCACAATTTTCTGCACTAAGACCGCTGAAGTTGTCTAACTGCTCATCTAGTGGGTTATAATTGGTATCTATTGCGTTATTTGCGTTCTTTGTGATAAACAACTGTTTACGTATTAACAAAAATTTGTAAGACATGTGGACCTATTCATGAGATTTATAATTCGTGAATTTTGCCATTTTATTACATAATATATATGAACAAGTATATTTTTGCGTCAGCTTATTTTCATGAACTTTATTTTATCGTAAAGTTTTATGTATTTGATTTACCTATTTATTTTACAGTTATTTCCCTTTCAAAGTGAAGCAGTTAATTGATTCTTGGACGTATCGATACCAGACACTGAACAAAACAAGAATATTTTCTGATTAGGTAAATATGCTAATCAAAGAATACTACAAAGACACCAATATAGTAAGTCAACATAAAAAACAAAATTGATAACATTTTAGATTGTCCCTCTATATATAGTTTGAATTACGCAACAGAAAAATTAGATAACAAAAACCATTCATCCGGATAAATTTGCCATCCGAATACAGAAACACGACTGTAAAATAAATAATAAAGAAGGATTCTGAACAAAAATACGATGTAAATCATTATATAATAAAGATTCTCAGAAATCAAAAGAAATTAATGATGAAATAAATTCTACAATTAAATGTCAACAGCCTAAACGTTATCAGAGCATAGTCCAACTTGGACCAGGTATCTTCACTTTGACACATGGAAAGTTTCGCCACAACTTCAGGTGAATGAAGTAGTCTATATATAAATAAGGCTTAAACAACGTTTTAATGCACAAGATTAATGTTCTAGACCAACAAACCAAATAACTAATTATCATCAAGCTAATTGAGTATTTTTTTCGTTAAACCCATCACAACACAGAATATCATCATTACGGGCAATAACTAGATACCCGTCAACCTTCCATGCTTGGGAGGAATACTTCCTCCCAAATAACAAACTACATTGAAATCTCCCTCCCCGCCTAGTTGCCTGCACAGGAGATTAAAATATCCCTCTTCGGAAAGTTGTTTCCCAATTGTACTGAATTTCTTATTGCTGTTACTTTAATTGTATCTGATAATCACGAAGTGGTTACGTGGTCTATATATAACTATCAAAGTACTGTAGTATTGTTAGTCATTTTCTCTCCTGGAAAGATCTTACTTTATTCGTATTTCCTGGAATGCTGTGAAGGATCGTCAAAACATCATATGGGCTCATAAAAAAAGAAGACTTTTTTCAACACTGAATATTGTAAAAAATACAATAAAAAGGAATTTTCAAAACTTTACCAACAGTGAGATTCAGAATAAAAGAGTGCTGTAAGAAAATATATTTTAAACATAGACTTCTGGCAAGTTGAAACTTTCCTGTAGT
>JAOXYI010110914.1:0-11986 GCA_028566495.1 Lithophaga antillarum | reverse complement strand
AGAATTGAGAAAAGATTTTTCATTATTTATAGCATCACAAATAGACCGTAGACATACTTGACAAAGAAAAAGAAGAGAGAAAAGGCATAGTAGGCAAAGGCGTACATGTCATTTTCAACAGAACTAGAGGCTCACCTGAGCCTGTATCGCTTACTTGATTTCATCTTGGCGAATAGATAAAAATGACCATTTTTGTTCTGTTTTTATAAACTCAAAAACATTATTTCCTTGCTGATAGTAGTCTGAGCTAGTGGACATACTTTTAAAAGAGGACCACAACAAAAACAAGTGCAATCAGAAACGATTGTCGAAATTTCCTCTAATCAGAACACATTATTCACCTACAGCCATGTTGAATTTCAGCACCAAATGTATATCTTGGTTGAATACCTTCCAAGGAACATTGCTGCCATGTTGCTTCCATTCCCTTAAGCGATTTCAGATAAAAAAAAAACAAAAATGTTTTGACATTTCGCATTGAGTCCTATTTTACATTTTGTCCGCCAGTCGCAGCCATCCTGGATTTCTGGTCGGCACCAAAAGTACAAACTTGGTAGAGGAATATCTTAAAAACATTATAATAGCTACAGTTCCATCGACCATGTAGTTTCTGACAACCATACTGTTGAAATTCAGCCAATCAGGACAGAAAATTCCCTGGTGGACATGTTGAATTTCTGATCAGCATTAAAAGTATAACTTTGTATAGAATCATCCAAGTAATCTTCCTACCAAATATGCTTCCATTCTCTTTTGTGGTTCAGAGAAAAAGACGTTTTGGACATTTTCCATTGAGTCCTATATTAACTTGGTCTCGCGGTGGCAGCCATCCTGGATTTCTAATTGGCACCAAAAGCACAAATTTTTAGTAGAAGACCGTCTTAGAAACATTATGATAACATCACGGTTCCATTGTGGTTTCTGACAAGAATATTGTTCAAATTTTAGCCAATCAGACCACAATATTTGCTATGGCGGACATGGTGAATTTCCAATCGAGCACCATAAGTATAAACTTTATTATGTTAAATTTGTCCTTTGGTTGCAGCCATCTGGGATTTCCGATCGGCACCAAAAGTACAAGCTGGGTAGAGGACCATCTATGAAACATGACAACATAACACTTCCATTGACCGTGTGGTTTCTGACAAGAAGATTGTTGAAATTTCAACCAATCAGAACACATTAATCTCCCTGGCGGCCATGTTGAATTTCGAATCAGCACCAAAAATATAATTTTGTTGAGAACCATCCAAGGAACACTGTTTGCTTCCATTCTCTAATTTGATTTCAGACAAAAAGACTTTTTCGACATTTCCCATTGACTCCCTTGTTAACTTTGTCCTGCGGTGGTGGCCATCTTGGATTTCCGCCTGGCACCAAAAGTACAGTTTGAATAAAAGGTGACAAGAATGATCCTTGGATGGTCCTCTTTCAAAATTGTATCTGATGACTCTGTCCGCCAACCAAGATGGCCGCTGTTAAAATGTGGAAAAAAATCATTTAAAATCTCCTCTAAAATCGCTTGGACAATGTAAGCCAAATGTGAATGGGATTATTCTAGACGGTCCTTTATCAAAATTGTATCCGATGACCTCGCTCTTCGCTCTCTAACCAAGATGGCCGCTGTTAAAATATGGCAAAAAATCAATTAAAATCTTCTCCTCTAAAACTGCTTGTACAATGTAAACCAAAGGTGAATGGGATTATCCTGGATGGTCCTTTATCAAAATAGTATCCGATGACCTCGCTCTCTAACCAAGATGGCCGTCGTTACTAAAGATAGAAAAGATGACGAAAAATCATTAAAAATCTTCTCCCGTAAAACTGCTTGGCCAATTTGAACCAAAGTCAGGACCTTACAAGAATCCATGAAAAATGTTAACTTGTTACTTTTTGGATCGATAAAAAAATCTGAAATGCCTGACAGCTGGCTACCTATTTTAACATAGAGTCCTATGGGAAATACGTTAAATCTTAGTCTTGGCGACAAATAAGCAAAATAGGACCAAAGTTGGCCGAAATATTCCTTTGAAGGTGCGGACCAAGTGTTGTTACATTTCGGGGCGATTGGCCACCACAGGCCATCTTTGGCTCTGATTGATTGGCTGACTTTTTGAAGATCGTCTAGTCAGAAACTAGTGGACCAATTGAAGCGAACTTGTTTTGGTTGATACTTGAAAGGTTCTGGTTAAGTGTTGTTACTTTTTAGGGCGATCAAAAATCCAACATGGCCGCCTGCAGGATACATAGTTTAACATATGACCCTATTGTAAATACGTTAAAGGAGAAGAAAAATGTCTGAAGTACTAGCATTATTTTCAACTTCTAAAAATGGGCTAGTTTATGATCAGGTGAGCCTTTAGTTTACTTGTACAGAGGCCTAAGTATGGTAGAAACTGATAAATTCTGGATCCGATGATGTATTTACATTTTCCCTATTACTGTGTTTGAAGCTGCACCACTGAAGTCAAGGGTCGATCCAAAAATAACCCAAGGACTATTATGAGCTACGGTTCCGGCGCTAGGTTTTAAATCAGACTTTCAATCTTTCATAATAAATAGATACAGGCTGGGTTAAACAATGGACAACTAGGACTAAGGCTCCATGCGTTTCCATTTGAATAAACCCTATAAGACTTACTTCATTAAGCTGCTTCATATACAAAACATAACTGATACTGTTTACCAGTTTCTGAAGATATTTAACAATGTTTAACTTTAGACCTCGTGTCGTGGATCCAACAGACCCTGGAATTACAGTGAGCAAGTTGAATCACCATCTCTGCTTCCTACTAATCTAGTGACTTTTCATTTTTAGTTTGGGAGCAGATCTATTAAAGTTTTTACCACTGTACATGTTAAACAAAGGATCCTCGGAACTTGAGACTAAGTACTGATTCCTGTAGCCTGTATATTGACAAACTGAACCTACATGTCATTTAGCAGCTCCACGCAAATATTGATTTTTCTTCTCTGCCTCTGAATAAGACGATACGCTACTTAATTTTTACTCCAACGAAGCCCGTTTTAAATTTTTGATACTGAAAATAGGAGTCAAGAGTCCCTAGGTCTTTATCTTGCCACACTTTGTGAAAAATATTATTGAATTGCTTGCCTGATTGTAAAGAAGCTTTTATAATGTTGCACTTTGAACCCTTCACACTTGAAGAATTTTCGTGGCACTTTGAGACATCCAGCCAAATATTACTGCATTTAGGTACATGTACTTGGTCCTTCAGAATTCTTTATACAAAATACTCACTGCGATTACCTCTATGTTTGACCCCTCTGCCTTGTCCATTATACCCTTGACAACCGTACTTGATATTGTTACAAATTGAGGAAGTATGATAGAATACCCCTTATGAATTATTTATGCAGATTGGCTTAGTAGTTTCGTACAAGGTTTTTTTGGTAGCCAGAACTTATTACAATGCACAATGGCTGTACTGAACAACATGAAGAAAGTGTTATAGGGCCGTATACATAGATTATTTGTGCTAAGTTTCAGTTTGCTTGGTCAATAATTTCAAGAAGATTGTTTAACCAGTAGCTCACAGTGACCATATAAGACGTTTGGACACAAAATCAGGAAACTTAATTAAAGACCATCCATAGATCAGGTCTGCAAATTTTCATTTCGATGGATTTGGTAGTTTCTGACAAGAATGCTTTCGAAATTTTTAACAAATCTTAAACATTTCCTTTAATGGCCATACCGGCTGTTGAATCAGTAGAGAATGAGTTTTGGTTCAGTAAATGGAATGGTTTCAGACCATAATGTTTCAGACAAGAACTTTTTCAGAAGTTTTCGCCAATCAGAAAACATTTTGCCGTGTTGCTTCCATATTGAAAGTTAGAAAGTCAGGAAAAGGGGAAAGGTATTATAATTGATTGAATGGGGTTTTACACCACTGTCAGCAATTTTTCAGGTATATCGTGGCGTCCAGTTTTTATTGGGGGTGGGGAAGCCGGAATACCCGGTGAGAGCCCCGACTTTCGGCAGGAAAACTGGCAATCCGTGTAATTAAGGTTAGAGTCGAACACACCTCGCCTTAAGCAAGGCTCGAACTGATAGGTATGAGATAGCCATTCATAGATTACAGTTAGATTTTAATTTTTTGATAGGTTTCCGACGAAAAAGATTAAAATGTGAGGAATTTACGGATGACGGACTGTCCAACGATTGGCAAGGTGAATTGAATATATTTCCATCCATTTTTTGGTATTTCTAAGAGCAATTCTGAAACTTGTGTGACTAGCAAAACAACAATAATATATATTGCAATTTCACACTAACCAGTATGTTAAAGTTTAGCGACCCTTCCCTTCAAGTTAAATATGAAGAAAACACATTTGGAGTATGTACTTGATGTATGAAGTATTTACTTTATGGCCATGGTAAAATATAGAAATATTTACAAAAGCACTGTAAATTTTATCATTGAAAAGTTTTAATGAGACAAATAAATATAAGATTGTTATTCATATAATATTTGAAGTGTATGATACGTGCCAGAACTCATTTTCTGAAGAGAACTTTCTAGAATTATAATTAACGTAGGTATGTATTTTTTACTTTTTTTTACATTTTTACTCTGTGCATACTTTTTTTCTACCGGCTTACTTGTGAGAAGTAAGCCGTTACTTGTAAGAAGTATAGCGATACTTTTTGAAAGTAAGCCGTTACTTGTTTAAAGTAACGCGATACTTGTTGAAAGTAAGCCGATAGAAAAAGTAACGCGATACAAATATCACACTTTTGACATGAACCGCCACTCATACATACCAGCATGTTTAGTATGTACGCGTGCGTTACACCAACGGTGACACTTGTTGTTGCATTGTGTAATTACGATGGGTATTCAGACTTGATATTGCACAACATTGCATTCCAATTAATACAAAACAAGTGGTGCGATATTAGACATAATTAATGTCAATAATATTCAAAATCTATATACAATATATTTCAGCAAGGGCTGAATAGAATGAGAAGAATACATGGCTGAGGTTGTGATTATGACACAGCTGAGGCTATTTTATTCATAGGTTATAGTTAGTTTTAATGTGGGAAAAGATCTGGGTTGCGCTAAGATCTGCGCACAAAACGTTAAAAAGCAATTTAAAGGATTTCAGCCACAGGCTAAAGTACGACCAATACAAGTCAACAACAGAAAATCAATAAGCTCAACTACACAAAATGCGTGCGATGCAGTGATTGAAAATACATCGAAAAATGCTTTGGAAAATTTTCTTCCTGACCCGAAGAGATCCAAATCCTCATAATATACACAGTTTGCTTCTACTTTCTAAGATAATTTATGTGACCTTTCAACAATTTTACTTAAATTTCTTATAAAAACTACATGTACATGTAGGATAAACTTTCAATTCCTCTCGTAAAACTTCGTATGACTTTTATCAAAATTATTTTTAAGTAACCCCAGTTATATAAGTTTTTTAATTCAACTTTTAATTTTCTTTGGGAAATGATATTAGTTTATTACAAAAACTGTATATTAAAAAACGGTCATCGCAGACGAAAAGTCAGCTGTTAAAGGACGACATCTTTGTATCAGCAAAATTAGATAAAAGATGAACAAGAACTAAAGCAAGAAGCTGAAGACAGAGAAACAGTATTAAAATGACAATTAATGCATTTCTTCACACAGTTTCACTTTTCAAGTGGCAAGCTGTGTGTTGGTAACTTTGAAAGTGAATATTTGAAGTACAAATGTATGATCCCAAAATAAAATGTCCGATTCACTTATCACAAAGAAATTCCACAAATATCAATCAGCACGTAAGAACACAATACAAACATTTTAGCTGTTACCTTATATTAACCGGTAAGTAGCTACTGCAAAAGCTTCATGAGCTCTACTATTTGTAAAGTTAGTCATACCATCGCTAAGCTCTTGAGGAGTGGCATCGATTGCTTGCCATCCACCATATCCATGTGGTAGATCTGGTCTGGACATCCAAACGTCGTTCCATACATGAAAATTCCTACCAATCAAAATAAAACATTTAAAAAATATAGAGTGAAATATCGAGTTTTCTACTTGTTGGATGGTTTCTGCAAAACAGCTCGTTCACCCTCAAAAATATTGTTACTATACACTTAGTCTATTTTGTAGACATGTTAAATAGCAGAACTGAAAAAAATGTACGAAATGCATGTTAAAAAATTGTTTTTAAACTTCTACTTTCCATTACGCTTGTTGAGAAAAAGCTTTGTAAAAATGAATATGTACGCACAGATATATATATATAGCACCATGCAAAATAAGTGGTTCCGCTAACATCAAATTTCAAATTATGGTCGTGTGCATGTCGATATTTTGTGTTTCTCATAATAATTTTATATGTGCCAGCTTCCATATTTATCCGCCGATCTGTCTTTCACGTAAAGGAAATCACAATGATTGACTGTTAGCTGCAGAACAAAATATGTTTTAGTGGCTTTCAAACTTTCGAAGACACCTTAAAGTTCATTTTATTGCAATAGGTGAACGAAAACAAGTAGATGAATACAACTGTAATCATTGTTCAAATTCTGAGCTCCGCCATTGAAGACCGGGCAAAAACTGAGATAAACGACACAAATCGGTAAACGTTCCGGATCTACATAAAAAGTTCAGGTCTGCGTTAAAAAAAAGGGTCAGTAGAATAAGCGTAGCTACACTACTTTTTCTATCCCTAAATAAACTAAAATACTATCAACAACCCTCTCTGGTCGATAAAGAGCATGATTATTTTGTATGTTTTTTAGGGGGAAAGGACGTGATTCGTGTCATGAATAAATTTTGTTCAATTAAATGTTTTAATAGTGTGGTCCATAATTCTTATTTCTTAGATAACACTTAGCTCAATCTCTGCATTATGCCAATATAAATAATTCATACACTTTTTCTACTTTATATTTGAAAAGAAATTTATTTATGATATTATTCACACGTTTTCAGTTGTATTGAGAAATCGTAATAACTGATGTTGAAGTGATTATTCTTTGAGAAAAAAGTATGTTATCTTACCATACTTGATCTTCCGTGAGCTCTTTGTCTAATTCATCTGAATTTGACCAGTAACAGTCAATAGTAATGGAACCGTCATAGTCATGCGCTGATGCAAAATTAGTCACACTTCTTGCAGGAATACCAAGAGCTCTGCACACTACAATGTAAAGAATTATGAAGACCATTAATTAATTTATTAGTTTTGTAATATGTATGGTGAAGTCCCAAAAGATTGTTTCTTTATAAACTGTCCTTTAATTAAAGTTTATAAGGGTGCTGGCTTTAATGTCAGTTGTATTGACAATAAATCAGCTTTGTGACACAAAGATTTCAATCAAAATGATAAAGTGTCGATAAATTCCATTTATTTATTGATTGATTTTTTTTTTCGTCGATGAATTTTTAGTTAATATAGGAAAGTTATAAAGCGTATGTATATTGGAAGTTTTGTTTTTGCCCAAGACGTCGTGTTACCCGAGCCTGTACCAACATCGTACGATGGGTCAACTAGTTTTGCGCTTTGGCTTATCATATACATACTTGTTCTGTGCTCCCATTTTATTTATATTTTAAGTTTGGTTTAACCCGCTTAAGCTTTTGATAAAATAAACAATTGTTTTAAATCAATAAGGTAAGTATTAAAGAGTTAAATGCATTTGTGTCTAAAGGTCGGGTTACCTTTTTGACTAAAATTAAAATCTAAAGAAACAATTATAATTTTAAGTGACGTTGTATATTAATTGTGGGATCACAAACACTATTTTCTTATCACAAAGTGATACCAATAGCTTAAGATTGTCTTTCTGTCCATGTAACAAAGACATTTATTTACTACAGATGCGGCCAAAACAGTAGGCAAGAAATTATATATGGCAAATCAAGAACTAAAACACTGTGGATTAATTAACTATTTTGTCTGGAATATTCTAGGTAGAACCTTACACGTCGTTAGTACGCCTGAGAAAACCCAACATTGTCCAAAGCAAACAGGTTCCTTTGTTTTGAAGTATTCTTTTAGAATTGCAACACTTCCAACCCAGTGCGTAGGTGATTTGCCTCCTTCGTAGTCACCCGTCCAATTACCAACAAGAACACCATTGTCATGGTAGTCGTCTGACGCGTTCACCTGCAATCAAATTTACGCTATATCTTCTTTTCTTTTCTTTTTTTTATGGGATATTGATATTGGTTTCATGCAATTTTCTGTGGTTATTTCTGTTCAAAAGAGGCCAAGTTTTGAAAAAACTGATAAGGTTACATTGTATAAGGATATCTAAAAACCATATTCACAAAATAAGCCTGTATCATAATTAATTGTGGCCATTGCAGCCACTGGCTGCAACTGGAATTTGATAAATAGAATCAGAAGAATACCGAGTCCATAAGTCATATATATCCATAGGACCAGACAAGATCGTTTTCAACAAAGGATTAAAGGCAAACACAAACGTGGAAGCACGGACACAACACAGAAAACTAAAGCTAGGACAATACGAACTCCAATACAAACCGGGAATGACATCAGGTGCTCCGGTGGGGTTATCAAGTGCTGCTGTACATAGTTGCACCCGTCGTATTGTCCAGTGTACAAAAGCCGGTAACAAGTCTTAAATCAGGTACGGAGAACGGATAGTGACATGTCATTAATCATCTGTGATACGGACACTCCATACTGGTCAACCAACTCATGATGGCGACCATAAAATTTTCGAAGAGATGAATTTTATTTGGGCTTGACATAGCCTTGACTGAGCAACTTTTGTGACAGTAATAACCCTCTATCTAGAAAGTCGCTATAGTGGACACAAGCCCTACAGTAACGAATCAACTGTGAAATGTAGACGCTGGTATATTGCTACTCAGAAAAGGAAAGTTTACAATCACAAAACTGTAGTCATCACGTTTGTCGTATAGCCTTGATTTTAACCTCCCCCGTTGTCTATCGATAGGTATAAGTCTAAGTAAGCATCAGTTATACCACAGACCCCGTTGTCTATCGATAGGTATAAGTCTAAGTAAGCATCAATTATACCACAGATACATCTACGACGTGTTTGTTTTTTAATAAATGATTATAAAATGATCATGACGTAAGACGATCAAATATTTGAGGGTGTAATGTAAAAATGCACTATGGAATTAATGCGGTACTGAGACCTTGAAGAATCCTTTGTCTAAAATGTTCAAAACAAAGTAATCAACTAAATAATAAGGAGATACCATATCGTATTTTCTTACACTTTATACCAGTTTATTATTGTGTTTCTTTCAGTTATAACCAGACCATAGCAAATTACAAAAGGCTTTACAGGACCTAAATATCGATGAATATATGAAAAAAAATCCCATTCCCTACAATCGTTCCCCTTCGTTTTTTTTAATTGAACTTTCCCTCCCCCCGCCCCCCCCGCAAAAAAAAAATCTGCTAGTGTTATTATGAAACCACAAGTCCTTTAAGCTCTCCATGAATATACCTTAAGAAGGATAAATAACTTGACGGACTGTATACTTAAGCTTCACGAAAAATAAAGGTACATGTATATTATCGACTTATTACCGGCTTTATACACTGGGCAATATGACGGGTGCCACACATTGAGCATGACATGCTTAACCATCCGTAACACTTAATGTCATTACGGGGTTTTATGGGAGTTCGTGTTGTTCCAGCTTTAGTTTTCAGTGTTGTGTCGGTTTTCTTCTTCCATGACTGTGGTTGATTGTAATGGTCTTTTCTTGGATAGGTTTCAATCCTGTTTCATTTTGTACACTATATACCACCATGAGGCATGATAAGTTAAAAATAGCAGAAAGCTCATCGTGTCTTCTATCATAAAAACAGTGAAGCCCGTTACAGATGTATTATTTTGGTCACGATTACACTTACTTTTGGTCAAAACACAACACATCTGAATGATTTTAAACTGCAGATGAAGTGGTTATATTTTCTAAAAGATCATTCCGATTGGAAATCGTTGTGCTCCTCTACTAGCCGATTTATTCTTACACTGAGACAGAGTCCCTTCAAAATCTTGTGAACAAAGAACAAATTGCTGTACCTAAATCCTTCAATTTATGTTACACTTACAGGTATGTTAATAATATTTATCATTCCAATATCATGAAAGCTTATTATATATTTGTATTTCGAACCTCATTCTACATACTGGAACTTTCCTCCCGGTATTTCTTTAAAACAAATAGAATCGACATCTGAATTCTAAACTTCTTAATGCTTTGTGCAAGAACGTCTCATCTTGTATTTTAAAAAATGTTTTTGGTCAATCGCAAGACCTCCTAGATATATATTCTATTAAATCATCAGAGACGATCTAAGATGGTAATAAAATTTAAGTTCTAGTAATGATTTACCTTCTAAACGCCACACCCTGACTTAGAATTATAACAGGGTGTTTCTTTCGTTGACCGGATTTTGACAAATTTCAGGCTTGCAGTTACTGTGTTTTTACAAACTCTAAAGACCTAATATTGTCTTGGGAATATCACAGTGTAAATAGAGGCGATCTGAATATTTATCAAGACGGAACGTTTGGTGCCGTGGAGCTGGTTTAGTCCAATCTGTCTGTTTGTCCATGCATTTCCTTGGGAGCGTTCTTCTTGGACTAGATACAGCAGATTACCAGCGAGGCAATCCAAAAGCCATGAGTCGATACAATCAGCCAAAAACAAGAATAATAATAAAATTGAGGACCAGAAACAATATTGAAAACATAAAAAATATAAAGGCAAGATTTTAATCATTTCAATTCTTGGTTTCAGTACATATTTTGACGGTTTGTGTATTTGACTGTTCTTGTTCTAGTCTGAGAGTATCGACTTACGACTGCCTCTGATAGTCTTCAACACTTACTTTGTTGTCCAATACTGTGACAAGGCATATTGTTTTTAGGTTTTAGATATTGATCCGTAGGTCAGGGTAATATGATTTATTTCATGTGTTTATACTTACAAGAGCTGATAATTCTCTTGACACTTTAACTGGATCACCACGAGCAGACCATGATAGTTTGTTATGATCCAAAAGATAAATCGCACAGTCTAGTATATTTTCTTCGAACTGTTTGTATAGAGAAAATGCCTTTTAATATGTAATTAAATATGAGGTAGTTTAGCAGTTTGCTGTATACACGAAGATATAAAGCTTAGAAAGGCAATGAAAACTTTAATGCAAATGAAACACTATTTCCATATTTGTGAGAGTATGAACCTTACTTTGATTTCAGTAAAACGGAAGGAAAAGTGAAACAGACAAGTAATTGTAAATTAATGTGTAATTTAAAACATTCACCCTAGAGGAACTCCTAATTAACATTCGAATATCTATATTTTCTATAAAGCTTCAGCTGTTATCCAGACATGAGTTACATGTAGATGGACAAAGAATTTGAAAAGAACGCACAATTTTAAGTGAATTTATTGTAGGTTTACTTGTACATCTATCTGTATAATGTTACAAGCTATAATTTCTTTGTCCATAAAATAACACCAACAGCTTTGTATCAACGAAATAATTTTAACAGTTTCAAGTGGCGGAACAATTTGCAGTTCTTCAAGATAAGAAATCTTTACCTTCATGTACTTACGATGTTCCAAAATGTATATGCCTTATGTTTGTACATTTACTTGATAAAATAAACATCCCTTTGCTCTAACGGGATCAGACGTCCCAAAGACTGGTAAATCTAGAGCGTAATCAAAAAACCACGAACTTCGTACTAACCTGTATTCCCGTATACTACTATAAAAGGTCTTACCACAATATATTGTGAAAATCTGCACCAAAATCAAATCAAAAGTTTTTAAAAAAATCCTACGAAAAAATCCAAAAAATCGTTACGGTCTCTTTCTTTTTTTTCAAACGGTGCAACAAAGAAACCCCATATTGAATTTGACATTTATTTTGTATTAGGGAACATGGTGTTTAAAAAAAATAAATAAAA
>JAOXYI010110805.1:0-11987 GCA_028566495.1 Lithophaga antillarum | reverse complement strand
GACGGACGGACGACGGACGACGGACGCCAAGTGATGGCAATAGCTCACATGACCCTTTGGGTCAGGTGAGCTAACAAAAGGAAAAACAAAACAGAAACAAAAACAAAAACAAACAAACAAACAAAAAATTGTAGCACTAAGTTACTTTACAGCTGTTTTATAGGACATTAACGTTTCTAAATTGATTTTGAAAAAAAAGAATTTTAGATGCGTCTGTCGCCAAGACGTTAGTCACTTACAAAATTGTTCGTGTAATAACAAGACTACAGAAATATTCAAAGCAGAGCCTTATACAGAGCACCGTACAGAAAAACGCGGAAGTAAAGAATCAAGTGGTCGATTATGTAAGCTTTTCCTGTTGAGTGTGTGGCATATATTTATTCCAGTCATAAAGCTTAGCCTCAGAAAAAAATGTTATAAGATATTACAAAGAAAACATTTACGCAAACAATGTCACCAGATTTGAGATGTCACTAATAGAACTGTAGGCGTTAGTTCAGTAAGATTTCGGGTAATCTCGATGCAGTATTTGAAAGTTCAGAATGATGGTTCTTAACCGTTTCATGTTACGAACTATTAATAGTTCTTTACAAACGTATGGCGGAATTGTCTGCAAAGTTCTCCAAAGCTTAAATTTTATTTATTAAATCAGATCTTAATTTTATTTTCCACATTTACCTGAGCAGTTGTAATCCATTTTCAAAATGACTTTTCCACGAATTTCGTCAACGCATATTGGAGAAAATATTATATCTGTTTTGCAAGATTCTTCTACAACAGTAACATATTCTTCTGTTGACCTTTCGTCACACTGGGGAATTACAGGACAAATTCTTGAAACATTATCTAATGCTGCTGATTCAATCTTCATGACAATAGGTTCTGGTAAGATTTTCCCTAAAACTGATAAATCGTACAAAATAATATGATAATTTTACATTATTTATTCGTCTGCTGCGGACGTATTTTCGTCATCGTAGATCCTACACGTGTCCATTTGTATTTACTTGCGGGTATGTTCTGAACCTTTTTGTGATCTTTGCTACCGGATATAATTTTTGGGGTTGTATCACGGTTGATGCATGCGTAGAAGGTGATGCTTACCCTGGTCTCACTCCATTCTGAAGTTCATGCAATGCTAGTTATTTGTACACTTGAATCTGTCATCTTGTTTGAACTGATTTTGGTATATTACTTTTTATAGATATGGTACATGTATTTAAGTGTTATTTAAATTTAAATTGTCATGATATTGTGGCGGGATATTTGATGTAAGATACATTTCTTTGAACATAAAATGGACTATGCGCTAACAAATATATAATCTGATATTTGTTTTGTAAATTAATTCAATTGTAGATTTTTAGAACGAATAAGGGAGATTATCATGTAAATTTTATATCTATACCATGGATAAAAATTACTACTTACCAGGTTCAAGGAATACCCATCTGCCAATTGCCTCATTTGTTGTGGAAACAGTAGCATATAGGAACTCATATTCATTTATTTGATGCTGAAGTATTACTTTTAGCGTATCATCTGCTAGTATTCCAAGCTTTAAATGAATGTCTTTCCAACTTATATAAAAATTCTCAAATTTGTTACAATTTAGAAATCTTTCATCTACAGAGTCCAATACAGTAATGTCATTGTCTTGTTTTAAGTAAATAACAGAATCCGCTTCGTTCTGTTCATCAATAACAATTTTAAACTGAACACGGTCTGAAATTGTATCTGTTAACAATGTTATATGTGCATCATGGCACGCCTTTATTTTGAAATACAGAATGTGTCTTTTCCTTAAACATATTCTGAAGTCAGATGATGTGGAATCTTTTTCTGCTGATGTTGAAAAGATGATTTCGCTGTAGTTATTGTGAAACGGCGTACCTGTAATACATTATTACAAGATACCAAAGTTAATTTTATGCGCATTTCAGCAACCATATCTCTTCAGTGATGTTCAAGGAAAAAGTTGCAAATCCACAGAAAATCAAACGTTAAAAAGCACAAGCAACCAGCAAGTACCAATGGCATTAATCACCATTGTGACATAGTGATTCAGTTTGTCCAACGGTCCATAAGATCTAAGACCAACTTCATTTTGACAAATCATTTAAAAATATGTTTAACAATAGCAGGAATACACTAACATATAGCAGAAAGCATCATTATGACTACGAGATTTTACATTTGTAAAAATGAAGGGACCTGGGTTTATAAGATTAATTCCCTGGAATCCAGAGTTTAACATAGAGGTCAATCTGTTTTTAAGACGTAATGATATTTGGTATTTAGTATGATGATAAAATGCAGATTCACAATTAATAAATGTCTTTAAAGGATGTAAGTCATTTACAAAGCTTTGGAAACAAAAATAAAGGCACCAGGGTCATGAGGTCTAAGCCATGAGTATCTAAAGTTTAATTTAGTCTTAGAAAGAAGAACAGTGAAGTAAGAATCTGTGGTAAAATTCAACAATAAATATATATCATACAAATTTCATCAAATGGAGGTATAAAGTCCTGTGTGAGTTTAATTTTAGCATTAGCTTAAATGTACAAAAAATACTATTCTTTAGAACAACGAAAAGCAACTGAGTGATATATACTGAGCAACGGACAGAACGCACAACTCCTTTGATGCAACAAACATCAAACATCAATTTCTGAAGTTTAAATTTGCAAGGGATTTTGAAAATTTAGAGCCTTTAATGAAGTATTATCTACTTAATTTCTAGTGTTGATCATTTTTGGACTTGAGATATACTGTGCTGTACTTTCCGAGAGTATAGACAGTAGATATTTTGCTTAAACAGGGACACAATTATAATCTTTAAATGCCATTACAGTTAAGTCAGGGTTAAAAACTTTTTCAGTGAAATGTTCTCATTGTTGTTTCTTTTTCTTTTTTTGTTGGCAACACTTGCCATTTTACGAATTTTAAAAACTGTCCTTTGAAATTTGTAGAAAATGTTTCTGGCTATCATAGCTCACTTTTAAAGTACTTTGAGTAATTCCGTTGTATTTAAAACAAAGCTAATTGTTTGAAAGTAATTAAATAGGATGGTGCGGTTATTTTGTTGTTCAGTATATTTAAATCAAAACACCCTGTTATGTGAAGACATTTTTTGAGAAAATTATACATTTATGAATCAGAATTGGGCTAAATACAACAAACATTCACTTCAATCTTTCTTTGTGAAACTAGTGAGCCTTTTAAACAAATTTAGCAGGACTGGCCTGTATATGTAATTCATCATAATCTCATTTGTCATCTCATTCCGTCATACATATACGAGATGATAGCTGTTACTACATATGCAAACAGAAAAAAATGCAAATAAAGAAAAAATAGGTTATAACGACTTTCAACGGATATAATAATTTACTCATTATACGTCAGTATAAGAAATAGCGTTGTACATACAACGAATTTTATCTAGACGTAAATCCAGAGACATATGTATAAAATTTATCAAATAGAAAGTAGAGAAGAGCTACTAGTAGCCGTTAGCTGTTAGCAAACCTCGTTAAATAAGTAAAGAATTGAATTAGAAAGTAAAGTACTATAGTCAGAGACCAGCATACACAATTTTTGGGTAAAGTAAACTAGTTTACATACATTGTATTTTACTTTTCAGAAACTGTAAGATGTATCTGCTCCCTTATCTATGATAAAACAGCAGCGGAAAATGTCTCTTTTCTTGGTTCATATACACGATTTTTCAATATTTTACAGATTAATTATTGAAATGATTAAATCATGGTACCAATGTGGCGTTTTTTGAATGATTAAATAATGATACCTGTATGGCTTTTCTTTTGTTAAGGAAAAATTAGCACCATTTAAATCAAATCATACATTTATTTGAATAATAATGCTGCTGTATGACAACTGCCAGTATATGTAGCAAACGAATTTGTAATTGATGAATGGGCAGTATGCTACAAACGTCTCTATTACTGCATTATGGTACACTTTTCGTTCTCTGTTTGAATAAGCTAAGAAAAATGGGGTATCAAGGCCTGTTCAACACATGAAACAACTTGAAATATTAATTATAAAAAAAATATTATTTCATTTGCCCGAAAAAACGTGTTTATGTTCTAAAAAGCTACTGAAGTTTATCCTATAAGTTCTTGGAAAAGATATGTTGTGGTAAAGAAGTGACCTTTATGAAACTACGAAAATATTTGGGGTATTTTTGAAAAAGGTATTAAATAATAAAATTGCTTTCATTTTGTGTACAATTGATGCAAAAAAGTAAAGAGAAAACACTGAAACGACGACGTCAACAATACAAAGGGAAGTCACTGTCATGCCATTATGCGCAATGCACAAAATGGTGTTCAATTACTACTACTTGACTTAATTACCTTTATTGTAAAAAACACGTGTAGCTCATCAAATCTTATCAAAGATATTATTATTAAAAATCTAAATTCAGAAAAAAAAATATATTGAAGAGCAAACACTTATTTTTAATTAGATGAAACTGCACTAAAAGTGTAAATTTGCATGGTAATATAGACACGGTGAATGAATTCCTGTTCGCTGTACCCGAATATTCGTTTTATGAGAATTCGCCTGAACAAATTTTTCAACACAAAGATTTATGCCGGGAAAAAGTAACCAAAATTTCTAGTAAGGATTACTGCAGCTGAAACGTCGCCATGTTATGGTATGTTTGGCTCAAATGTGAACGTCAGCTCTGGAATAAGTTCGGTAAAAATAATCCTGGTTTTGCGCGAAACATACTATGCATTATTTGAAATATTTTTTGGCTTCTGACGGGAAAAACAGGTACATTGTTGCATTATTACTTTGGTGCACGGGCGATCAGATTTCGTTCCAAGATACCCGTGTAACAGACTGGTCATATTCACTCTTATCTAAATACACTTATTTTATTTTTTATATATTTAGGGGTTTTTAAAACAGTTTTTAGTTTAAATGTTTTACACAGATTAAAGATTTACCTACAACATGTATTATTACTACAAACAGTATTTCTGTGACAGAAACTAACACTGTCCATTTTTCAAGTTGGCTATAGGTACTTTTATGAAGCTTACCATCACATATCTTTCCAATATATCCACTCTCGCATTCACACATAAAATCTGTATTATTCCCTACGTAACGACATACTCCTCCATTCCTGCATGGATTTGGTTCACAAGGATTTATTACATCTACAATACAGTCATATTATATAATTATCACTGTATTAAATGTGAGAATAGTAAAATGACTGATAGTAGATAAATACTGATTTCTAAATATTATAATTCTAGAGAATATAGAATAACATCAGCTCATCTTTACGAGTATATACATTAATTATCAAAATAGTTCCTCGTTCAAATCCATGCCAAACCTAGGCTAAAAATAAGTGCATTAGGAATAGAAATATGGTACAAACAATTTTATATCTTAGTAATATTTCAATAAATCGGAATTGGAAGGGCAGAACGAAATGCCAGCAAAGACAAAACCAGAAGAATTGGAAATATTTTATGGCTTCTGACAGGAAAAACAGTTGCATTGGTAATTATTTTTAAAGTGAATTTGCAGCGGTTGCCGAGAACATTCCAGTAATTTTGATTTTACATTCCCCCCAAAACAGATCTTATCCTTGCTAGCAAAATCGATCGTGTAACACATTATTTTATTACTTTGGTGCACGGGCGATCGAATTTCATTCCAAGATACCCGTGTAACAGACTGGTCATATTCACTCTTGTATAAATATACTTATTTTATTTTTATATATTTAGGAGTTTAGTTTTTAAAACGGTTTTTAGTTGAAATGTTTTACGTATATTAAAGATTTACCAACAACATACACAATTGCTACAAACAGTATTAAAATATTTATGTGACAGAAACTAACATTATTCACTTTTAAAGTCGTCTATAGGTACTTTTATTAAGCTTACCATCACATATCTTTCCAGTATATCCATTCTCGCATTCACACATAAAATCATTATCCCTTACGTTACTACATACTCCTCCATTCCTGCATGAATTTGGTTCACAAGGATTTATTACATCTACAATACAGTCACATAAATAAACTCATCCTCGATCACATTAAGAGCTTATACCAGTAATGTAATGTAAATACAAATGGGAAAATAGCGTATTTATATCCAAAGAACAGTCTATATCGTAGTCTAATTTTGCAGATGTATTTGTTTCAAGGAGATTTAGACTTCTGGCCTTTTGAAGTACTTCATTATGTTCTTTAACATTCGAATAATTCTTCTTTTAGAGAAAGTGAATGTACGTTACCTGTGTTTGAAATGAATCACAATTTATATTTCTGTCATTCGATTTTATCGTTTTATGTTTGACCTGTCTGACTTATCTAACTTACGCTAGTGATTATGAATAATTAAATGTGTCTTTCTTTTCTCGTATTTGGTGTGAAATGGAGTCAGATTTGGTAACATTGTTTTGTCTTACAGATTTCCTTTTGACCACTCAATTCTGTAGCATGTATTACAAGTAATGTGATTCAGTAATGCTCATTCAGTTAACCATTGAGACCAGTTTTGTAGTTCTGTCAATAAACATTACAATTTCCTAAAATTAGTGTCTTGAATTGATGGTTGAAGTAAAAACAAATAGAACACAATTTTGTTATAGATACAAATAGGGAATGACATGATATCAATGTGATGGAGTTCACAAAGCTTCAACACTTTTTTTCAGTATAAGGTATAGTTTGCATCATACAGTTCAATTTTTATGGAAATGATATTTTGATGTGCTATCGCCGCACTCAAAACATCCAACAGCTAATGTAACCCGATCCACACAATCACCACAACTTCGCATGTCTTAAACGGTTTTGCAGTTCATTGTTAAATGCTGAAAAGCCCTTTTATAGAGAAAGAATACGATTTAAAATATAGCTGAGGAATATAAAAACATATATTTGTATACGACCTTGATCTCTGACGCTGTATTCTTCATCAAGGCTAAAGATTAAGGACATTAGTGAACACTCAAATTCTTTATAACTTGTGAAGGCAAATGAAATACCAGAGAGTTGATATACCGCGACTGATATGTTCAACATTACCATTCGCATCATTTACCGTTAAATTATATATCACCATAATCCATTTACCATTTAACCATAAACGCAATGTGAATCATATACCACTGACGGTACACCATAGACCATTTACGATGAAGGTCTTCCAGATTATATTTTCGAAAATCTAAGACGCAAATAATCATAGTCGACTGACGTTTTTATTCTTACACTTCTCATATCTGGTAAAGTTTACGTATGATAAATTATTACGTTTACAAGAATAATTAACATCTATGATTAATAATATTTATGCACAAGACAATAAATGATAGGTTTAAAATATTATACAACATAAGGAGAACTTAATTTTATAACTACATTTTATAAACCAAAGTATTTGTTTTTAAAGAAAAGTGTATGCATAATGCAGCTAAGATTTTTATCCGGAATTTTCTAGCTAAAGGTATGGAATATGTTTTTTCATTTCTATCTTAAATTTATAAATTCCGCCCAAACATTTATTTCTTAAAATAATACTTCATAATTTTGAATATGTGCAGTGTAGTTAACATTTCTTTAACCAGAATGTTTAAATAAATTTAAATATAAAGTTATTTTCTTATGGCACACAGGTAACTCTTCGTATATTGTTTCCTTATTTTCTATCGTTGATCTCCAATTACTTGCCAATAGCAAACCTTACCTCCTGTGATACTTATCAGTTAACAGAAAAGCAACAGCGACAAAACTTTTTCTATCCCTATATCAGTTAAGTTATCAGTAATCGGTTACTTGGTAGTGATGTCCGAATATCTGATCTGCATCCTTACTATTGTCGCTAATTAAAATACTTTAGGTTACACTTGTTAGCTTAAAATAAAACCACTTTCACTTAGCAATCAAACTTATAGAAATTTTTCAGACGTGGTATTTAATTTTATATATTATTTGAAAAAGCTTACTTTCACAGATTTCATCCTCGCACTGACATACATCACCATCATCATCATCATCACTACTATCATCATCATCATCATCATCCTCGTCATCATCATCATCATTTTTCTCAACTGTGCAGTTCTTACTACACGTTCGGCATTGTGTTTCTATAGACATAAATCAAATAATTACAGACTACGTACATCGACTTATTACGACCATTTGAGAAGAAGAAAACATATGCTCCAAATTTTCATCATGATATATCACCTGATAAATTATTTATAACACCAAAGGGTCATCGCGCTTGAATCACTTCAACATCCTGTACTGTGACGTTGCTGTTCTTGTGACTTTAACGCTTTTTCGTCGTCCTGCTGACTGTTGCTTGCTGTTTATGCCAACTTTCATAATATTTGAGCAATATCTTGACCAGAAAAACAACCAGTATTCAACTACAGAATGGCTACATGCATATAACATCATAAGAATAAACATCACTTAAAGTCAGACTGTCTTGCAGAGCGTAAGAATGAAAAAAATCATCGGAATGCATTTCGTGTCACCAGTTGTGACTTTCTAAATTTGTTTCATTGGTGATTTACAACTATATATAATTGAATTGAACGTTCACTTTAGAGTTTTCGTCATTTCTTAAAATATTATTATCAATATTATGCAATAAGTAGAGGCTCACCTGAGCCTGTATCGCTCATCTGGTGATAAACTGACAGAAATTGAAAAGTATGACCAAGACAAAACTTGTTACAAAGGCTCATGTGTGGCAGCCATCTTGAACATAGGATGGAAAGAGGCAAACTTTGTAAAGGCCCATTCAGTGATCAGTCATGAAGCAGTTCTGGTTTCTCTCACTTGCCACTGAGAAGATCTTTAATGGTTTTCCATAAGGTCATATGTGAAACCGTGTCCTGAAGTTGCGGCAATCTTGGATTTCAGATCAGCACCAAAAATACAAACTTTGTAAAGAACCATCACCTGATCACTCTCTCTCTCTCTATATATACATGAACTGACCACTTGCAGTTACTGGAATATGCGATACCTAAATATTGGTGATTTTCAAAGGCTTTTATACCTTGTCCATTACGTTTAAGGTTAATAGATGTAATGTCTCCACGACAAGAAAGATCTTGTACTCAGTTTTTTTTGGCTTAAAATCTACAAGCCATAATTTTGCCCCATTATTTAAAACTACTAAGTTTAACTTTAACCTCCTTTCAACATCTATGGAATAAAACAACGAATACATTAGCGAACTGTCATCAACAAATAATCTAAATAAGCAGTGAATTTTATCTGCTATGTCATTTATGAATAACAGAAATAATAGGATCCACTACTGACCCTTGTTGTACACCTGCCTTTAAAGTACCAAGTGACGATTCTGATTTTTTCAGTAATACTTTTTGTTTCCGATTAGTGATATAATATTCTATCCAATGTAATAATTTTCCATGGATACCGTATGATTTCAGTTTTGCAACAAGACCTTTATGCCAAAGACGGTAAAAGGCTTTGGAAATATCACAGAATACTATACTGTTGCAACTGCGCGATAGTTCGATACTACAGATTTATCCCCTTTTTAAAAAAAAAGCCATTACATTTCCAGCAACTGAGATACTTTGATATTCTTATAGAACAATTAATCATATATTTTAAAGGTACATAAACTATATGTACAGTATATTTCAAAATTTGGTGACTTATACCATCATTATCAGAAGCTTTACCAATTTGTAAAGACGGGAGACCGTCCTTAATTTCTTCCTCCCTTATTTCATCAATATCAAACATATATTGCATGCGCAGTGCTCAGTTTGGTGGTTCATTGCCATCATCCGCATATGTAGATATTGAACAAAAATATGTATTTAGCAAACCTGCTTTTTCTTTATCATTAACATAATGTCGTTAGACACTGTATCTATTAACGGAGGAATAGCTGAAGAACGGCTGTTACCCATAAACTTTGTGAAGAGTGACCAGAATGCTCTCGTGTTTGATGAAGATTTTTCATCTAAAAGACCATTACCATTTAAAAAGAATTTTTCTTTCGCATAAATGATCATATCGTTTACTTTATTACGTTGGATTTTAAACTTGTAAATATTCTGTAAAGCCTGAGATTTCCTTATTTTTTTAAAGTCTATCACGTATTCGTATTTGTTTCAGAATTTAGGAGTTAAACCACGGTTTATTGGTTGATCTAATGGTGACCACTTTTACAGGTATCGAATCCTTCACCATTTCGATATATTTTTTTGTGAAATATATTGTCATTGCATCACTATTGTCGCCTAATTCAGACAAATATGTTTGCCAATCAAATTCTCTGATGAGGTTGTTAAATTTGTTGCGATCTGCATTTTTGTATGACCAGATAGTACGTCGGTAAGATATTTGACTATATCTTGGGATTTTCAAAAACAGTTTTGTAAACGACAATCATCACTCGTGTATAATCTTGAATCAATCAGTTCAACAGTTTCAGTAAAAAGCTTTTTTAATTTATTTTCCATAGGGTACTATGTTAAACTATGTCGGGTAGTGGATTTCAGATCAGCAATTAAAAACATAAGCTTTGTGGAGAACCATCATCTTATCATTCATGCCTAATCTAAATTCAATCTGTTGAATGGTTTCCGAGAAGCTGTTTGTATGGTTTTCCCATATGGTCCTTTATATTTAGGTAGCCATCTTGGATTTTGGATAGGCACTAAAAACACAAACTTTGTGAAGGGCCATTATCTAATCATCTATCTTAGTTCCATCAGTTTGACGGTTTCACAGAAGATGTTTGCATGTATTTAACATTGGATCTTATATTAAACTATGTCCCAGAGTGGCAGCCATCTTGGATTTCAGACCGGCACCAAAAACACAAATTTTGTGAAGGACCATCATCTAATAATTCACGCATAATCTTGATTCAATCAGTTAGACGGTTTCAGAGATTTTTTTTGTGTGTATTTCCCATAGGTTCCTATATATTAAACTATGCCCTGTACTGGTGTCCATCTTGGATTTTGGATCAACATTAGAAATACAGATTTTGTTGAGGACTACCATCTTATCATTCATACCTAATCTCAATTCAATCTGAAGAATGGTTTCTGAAAAGAAGCTGTTTGTATGTATTTCCCATAGGGTCCTATGAACTAGAGGCTCACCTGAGCCTGTACCGCTCACCTGATTTCACCAAAGCAAATAGACAAAATTTTCATTTTTTTGGTTTGCATAAACTCAACGTGTTGAATAGCAGACTGAGCTAGCGTATATACTATTGATGATCTGTAAATTAAAAATCTTTAAGTGAATTTTTGTCAGAATACAGCTTATTTGTATATCAAATAATAAAAGCCATGTTTGAATTAAATTGACTTCAGAGGAAAAGATTTATTCTCATATTTTCCATTGGGTCTTATGTTAAATTAAATCCTACAGCAATAGCCATCTTGGATGGTGGTTTGGGGTCACCAGACATAATTTTGAATGTGGACCACCCAAGAACCCTTCCTGTCCCATTTGGTTTAAATTGGATTGCCAGTTTCAGAGGAGAAGATTTTTATATATTTTTCCATAGGGTCTTATGTTAAACTATATCCAAGGTGGCAGCCATTTCGTACTGAGGCCGGGGTCAACGGACATAATTTAAAAATTGGTTGTTTGGTTTAAATCAGGCTAGTGGTTTCAGAGTAGAAGATTTTTACACATATTTCCCACGGTGGCGGCAAACTTGGATTGATGTCGGGGTCAACTGACACAGTTTAGAATGTGGACCATCAAAGTGCCATCCCTGTCATGTTTGGTTTAAACTGGCTCAGCGGTTTTAGAGAAGATAATTGTTACACATATTTCCCCATAGGGTCCTATGTTAAATTATATCCTACGATGGCGGCCATCTTGGATGGAGGTTGGCATCACCAGACACAATTTTGAAAGTGCACCACCCAAGGACCATTCC
>JAOXYI010110694.1:0-11991 GCA_028566495.1 Lithophaga antillarum | reverse complement strand
TCATGGAATTGATGCAGTGAAATTTTAAATATCATCAGATAAGAATCTGCGTAATGTACAGTCTTGCATTGGAATAACTAATCTTATATCTAAAATTTTGTCACTTATTTAAAGGCATTTTTTCCCTGATGTCTGTAACCATTGATCGCATAATTTATAAAAATCATAGCAATATATGACGTAAGTACACATGTACTTCTACCCCAAATTGCTAGAAAATTTATTATATCAAGTACTTCTGTTTTTCAGTAAAGTGAAAAGTACAATAAAAGTAACACACAACATTATGTCACAGAATCCTGTTAGTCACTTCTCACAGATGGAAGCTCTTGATAACAATAGTCAAGGTTCTTCATCACTAGGGGAGATGTCAACTGAGATTGCCATGGAAACCACACCATTTGGAATGTCTGAGGAGGAATCAAGTAAGTAGCAAGGGATAAAATGGACAATTGACAAATCTTTAAATTCATGTTTAGCCTCCCACTTCCAACTGTACATTCTGAGGCAAAACTATACATAATTTTTTATTATTGATGTATTGATGTAAATTTAATTATATAAAAAATATTGCAAGTTATATCAAGAATGGAGCAAATTCATTCATAGATAAAAATGCTCTGACAGATGACAAGCTTTATTTGCTTGAATGCAGGCACAAAAATTAGCAGAGACCCCGTGCCCTAAATTTTGACCTGGGTCATTCAAAGTTTTACGCAGTAGCCCAGTTGCAACCGAAATTTTGAATATCATACATAAAGAGCCCACAGATTTTTTTACTGAGCTCCCAAATGAATTTTTCTGGGAGCCCAGCTGGAAACTGCAGCAAAAATATAAAGTTTTATCCCTGAAATGGCAGGAATACTTATTTGGTGCAAATGAAATAGGTTATGCACTGAACTTAAAATATCAGAGTTGGATTTTAAATGTGATTCATAGGTTGTACATTTAAAAAGAAAAGAAAAACAGTGAAAGTGAACAACTGAACTGAATACGGCAATGGCATGCAAAATTAGCATCAATTTCACCACAATAAACTTAAAACCACAAAAAAAGACAAAGACAACCAATGAAAATCAAGATCCTCACTTGGAACAGGCAGAAAAAATGTGACACAGTTGAATTGATTTTAAAGGGATCCCAGGTCCTCCCCCTCTTCATATCAGGATTTACAAAGGTAATACATAGATCAAAAACTAACAATAAAAACCTGTACAGATTCTCTTCAATTCAAACCAACCACATATTGTTACAGAGGGGGAGGATAACATGTAAAACAAGGGGCTGTAACAGCCAGGTCGGTGAATACTGAAACAAATAAACTGTTTGCCAGTCGAGAAGAACTTATCTGTTGATTAGAGGTCATTACACTACATGTATGCTTTGCCAACATCAGTTTGTTTTTATTCTTTAGATTCCATGTACCAGTTAGAAGAAGGAACAGACATGTAAGTATAATTGTAGCTTTGTGCTGTGAATACTTTCATACTATCACTCGGTTAACACTAAGCTCAACTTCAAACGATTCGGTACATTTTCAAAATGATGGAATCACTCCAATCTTTTCAACAGTTGAAGCTCTGATAAACAGAAACATTTTCAGCAAATTTCTAAAGTTTCCAAACAACCGACTTTAAATTTGTGAAAAACGACATTTTTAACCCAAAAACTGAAAACAACATAATCAACGAAAAATTTGAACTTTGACGTTCAATAGCCCAGTGCGTAAATTTTTGGTGACATTTGAAGCATGACACTTAAGCTGTTTAAGCAAAATGACTTTCGTCTGTCAAAGATCTTGTGCTGTTAGAATTTTGTTTTTCAACTCCCAGGAGGTACGGCATATCTTATGTCCAAACTGAACAACATCAAAAGTTCAGGAGTGAATAATTTTTTTTAAAGGCTCTACATTGTATATTGTAAAATTTAAGTTTGGGAAGTTGATATTTGATTTCTGTTACACTAAAGAAGTCTTGCATTTCTTCTGTTGTTCAGTGTTTTGCTATAAAAACATAAAGTCAGATTCTGTGTGATAATTACAATCAGACATTTGTAACTACAGTATATACTTTGTAATTTCAGTCCATTAAGAGTCTGCAGTTTATGCAACTTGGCAGAGCGTAGTTTATTAGGGCAGGGTGATATTTGTCGTTATGAGCCTACACCCAATTTTAATCCATTCAAACAGACTGTATCAAAGTTAGACAGGAAATACAGTCCTGATCCAGAGGAGAAGGAAGGAGAAAAGGGTTCTAAACCATTGACTTGGAGGAGAAATAGAGGTCCTATGAAGGGAACCAGGTAAGTACTTGAACAATATGTACATGTATAGTGATTCTTGATTTATGAAAGTGAAGCCCTGGTAAACATATATGTATATATACACAATTATCCAGTATTTAGAAGGATAGGATGGATGTTTTGAAAATGATGATACTGAAGTACAATTCTGAATCACTGTAAGAATGCAGTATTTAATGCATTTGTATTGCGATTTGGTAGAAACATTTTTATGTTTCTTTGTTGTAATTGGGTACATATATGTTCATGTGAATCAGAGTGATCCAGTGATGATCAAGGGAGACAGTTTTATACAATACAAAATATATGGATAAGTTCTTGTTCAAATAGGACTTAAAATGATTTGATGACAAACAGAGGGTGGAAATATGGTATATCATACATGTATCATGATTGCTTGTAAAAATTTTCGCTTCAAATCATTATTAGTGATAAAATGTAACAGGGACAAATAGTGTCAAATTTAAAACATAAATATCCATATATTTCACAAATCACAGTAAAAATGTGAAGAAATTCATGATAATTGTAAAAAAATTTTATTATTTAACAGTCATGACTCTTGTTATAAAAATCATCTGATTCATACTAACAGTAGTTGAATACTGTAAAAGTATTATTTTTTGCTGATTCCAATTTTCAAGGAATTCTGTTTCTTGACATATTAGCAGGAACAATTTTTCAAGATTTCTTAATTTCTCTAATTAAAGTCTATCGCAGGGATTTATTTTAGTGGAAATTAGGCGGCCGCAAAAATTAAAACACCACAAATATTACTACTGTTACAGTAGTCACCTTTAACGCTGCATGGTTACAAGTATTTCTACCCTCAAACACCAACACAAGTACAAAATGTATAACAGTTAATGGTACATGTTCAACAGATAAATAAAATTTTTGTTGTTATTTATTCAGCAAGAGCATAATGAAGTAATATTTTGAAATCACAATGATTTGAAGACTGTCATCATAAGTTGCACAGGGTCAATTAAATTAAATAATTTTGAACCAGAGCACATAGGTAAATTGTGTGTGGTGTCTCATTAGATAGTATTTAAAAAAAATTATGCAAAAGAATGCAAATAATATAGAAATTGTATGCTGATTAAACATGACAATTGTTTTAACTGTAGGGAACGAAGTAAATCACCACGGAGATATCCACATAATTGGGATGATGATTCCTGCTTCTTTGGAAATGAGTTGACTTATGTTGGGTTCTCAGAAGATGTAGATATGAGCCAAATTTTTGAATTGTCAGGTATTGTATAAAAACAAATCATATGTTGTTTTTCTAAATAGATGAAATATGAAGAGGTATTGATAGTAAATGTATATGAGACAAAATCTCATGATATAAGAGACGAAAACCAAACAATAATCTAGATATGTGTAATATTAATGTTCTGATCTTTGAATATAATTGAAAGTGAGTGGTTTTATCTATTCAACCCACTCAGATTATCACAAAGTAACCATTGACAGCAGGATAAAGATTTCTAGACTAAGTCACATCCAAAGAGGTCGTGTCTAGTTCTGTAATTGAACTCGTTTACTAAAGTGGATGGACAACACTTGCCTGATTAAACCACTGATGTTTTGTTTTTCTGCTCACTGAAGTAAACCAAACATGCAAGTCTATGTCAAGTTGTTGATCATACTGTTGATGCAGAATTAGGGACTTATTTCCAAATACACCTAAAATATACGGGCTAAACTTGATGAAGATATGATTGTGCAGGGTCACTAAGGATTCTCATCACTGAGTCATTTATGCTTTAGGGGACCTTGGTGGCTGAGTGATTTGGGTAGTTAGTCATACCATATCTATTAATAGATCACCAGTGTGTCAGCACTGCAGTTGTTAAGTTAAGCCATGCTTTGGGTGAGTTATGCTCAGCTGCCAGCCACAGTTGAAGAGTATTGCCAGTTTTCCTGCTGAAGGTCAGGGGTTCTCAGGAGGTGCCCTGGTATTCTCCCCCAAATGAAACAACTGGATTCCACAATATAGCTGAAAAATTGCTGAAAGTGCCATAAAACCTCATTGAAACAAAAAACGAAAACAAAATTATGCTAAATACACAATGTTATAGCCAGTCATTGTTGATTGGCTGGATGAAACCAGCTGCAACTTATTGGCCACTGCGAATTCCAGTTAATTGTATTACATTTATGTATATAGACGAATAATGTTTTGAATTTCTAGATGTGTACTCAGCAGGTACATTAATATAAGTAGAGTTTAATTATTTTGTATTGCCAGGTAACAAAGTGAAATGTTTTCAGTATTTTACTTTGTATATTTCAGGACATGTGTGGGCCCACCACTGTTGTGCTGCGTGGTCAGAGGGTGTGGTACAGTCCTGTAATCTGCTTCTATTGTATGTAGACAAAGCAGTCTTCAGTGGAGTTTCACAGGTAAGAAAAAACTGAAAACTTGTATTTATCTTTTACTTTGCAATGTATGATTTTAGTATATATTAAAATACTGCAACAAAAAGGGAAAAACGTTACCATTTTGGAGGAAAATATGGATAGAACATTTATGTTTGTGTTCAGAAGGTATGCTTGAAGACACAGGAAAATACTTCTAAGATACATGGTTACATAAGAAGTATGATGGAACTCTACAATGATCTGTGTCAGTGCATTTCACTCTACACAAGTTATGTTCTGTATTGCTCAAAACATGCAGGTGTAATAAAAGAAATAGAAACAAAAAGTCAACTAGTTTTAATGAAATTGAACATTGAGTTTATTTCAGATAAACATTCTTTGCTTAGTGGTTTAGAATGGAGAATTAAAATTAAAAGTAATATGTTTAGTAAATTATGATTTACATGTATTTAATGCTTTTAGCTCACCTGACCCAAAGAGTGATGTGAGCTTTGCCATCACTTGGCATCCGTCGTTATTATCTGTCTGTCATGTGTACACTTTCCACATTTCAATAATCTTCTTTGAAACCACACTTGGCACGAATGTTCTTGAATGGTCCTGTACCAGATTGATTATTTTTGTGCTGATTGGACATCAGAGATGGCTGCACTGCAGGACATAGTTTAACATAGAATCCTATGGGAAAAACATCCAAAGATCTTCTCAGAAACACATGGTCCTTTACCAAGTTGATTGGAAATCAAAGATGGCTGCCACCAGGAGACATAGTTCCAACGGGAAGTATATTTAAATGTTTTGCTCAGACACCAATGAGTCAGTGAAACTGTTTCTTGGCAGAAATGCTGTTTGGATGGTCATTTGTGAAGACATATATTTTGCACAAATCAGAACTCCAATACAGCTGCCACTGCAAGACATTGTTCAAAAAACATTCCAAGATCTTTTTTCTCAGGAACAGCAGAGAACTATATTTGTTCAGGAGTGACCATGGGATCAAAATTTGAGGATTGTAAAACCTCTCATTGGGCTGTTTGGAAAGTTTTCATTGGGGGATATTTTTCAGTTTTGGATAATGAATTTATAACCAGGTGAGCCTCTTGATTTTATTTTACAGAAATGTAACTACTGCCACAGATTTGGAGCCACCATCAAATGTCGTATACAGAAATGTGACAATATGTATCATTATCCATGTGCTGCTGCACGGGGATGCTTCCAGGATATCAAAACTCTGATATTATTGTGTCCTGATCACACAGAGCAGGCTCATGCCATCGGTAATTATTATCTTCATAAACTGTAGTTTCTGTATTGATTTGTGATTTTCCAGGGTTCAGATGTAATTTTTAAGTTAAATTTGAATTAGTAGTGAAATATACCAGAGTTTTTCTTATCCACTTGCAAAACGAAGTTGGTGTGTGGATATAGCATTTTGGCCTTTTGTCTGTCTATTTATCGTGGTAAAGTTTTGCATTAAGGTCCAGATCTAGGATACTACATATCAAAGATCTGGAGAGTGGTGAGGCACAATTGATTCTGTGTTAAGGCCTGGCATACTACAAGATACAGATCAATGATATCTGGCTCGTGGATACATCTTAGAGAGTACCAAGGAATCCGACAACAGTTGGGTCACTGTGACCTATATATTATCCATGAGTGACTCTAGTTAAGGTTTGCATTAAGGTCCACATCTAGGATACTAATTTGCAGATAGTGATATGTTGTCAGTTGATTTACACTGGAGATGAGGCGATAAGCTTTGCTTAGATTAGTTTTAAATGTAGATACAACTGAAATTGTAAGCAAAATCTTTCCAAGTTTTTGGTTTCTGGCTTATATCTTTTCAATGATGTTAAAGACTGAAACCAGATGTGACATGCAAGTGTATATTATGTATATCTAGAATAAGTTCAGTTTTGTTTTGTTTTTTTTTTTTTGTTATGATTTTTTCATGAGATATTGCTATTTATGGACTTAAAACTTAAGAAATTTGTGTCAGTTTTATTTGTCACTGCCGGCCAGACCTTCATGGGATCATATATGAAATAGTTTCACATCTGACAGATTTTACAGTTTTGAATATCATGCCAGGCATTAAAATATGGTCATATTGCACATGTTGATTTTTAACATGTGCATACCCACCTTCATGAAACTTCACTTGTCCTAATTTTAATTATTTTGTAATATGAAATCTTAACCTCAGCTATTGGGTAGGGGGAGGAGTGTGGAGGTGCAATAGCCTTTTATTCTGTTTTACTCTGAAGCTGGAGCACCGATGTACGTATCAAGAAAAAGTAAAATACACAAACTTGTATTTGTGAACTGCTGTTTATAGCAATACAAAATAAGCAACCTTGAAAATATTTTTTATTCACATCATACTTTAGTTTTAATCCTGTTTGTTACAGCTGGAGAAGAAGCTTTGTGTGTTATGTGTGAAACAGTTGGTAATGTTGGTGAACAGTTGTTCTGTACCAGTTGTGGGCATCACTACCATAGCAACTGTCTGAATCCAGTAGTGTCCTTGACTCCAGAAGTCAGAGCAGGATGGCAGTGTCCTGATTGTAAAGTTTGTCAGAAATGCAGGTAAAATAATCAGAAAGCTAACACTCAGCTTCTATCATGAAAGTGTTTGGGGAGGCTTTATTAAAAACTTAAGCAAGGTCAGTTTATGCTAGGTGGAGGTGTTTTCAGAGAAATTGCTTGGCCTCGGTGGCTGAGTGGTCAAGGTATTTAGTCATATCTTATGTAGATCATTGGCTTATCAACAGTGGGTTTATTAGTTAGAGCCTAACTTTGAGCAAGAAGTGCTTGATTTCAACCTTAAATGACAAGGATTGCCAGTTTTCCTGCCGAAGGTCTAAGTTGTCATCCATCCTTCAGTTTTCTTCTTTATTATACCATTATATAACTGAAAAATGCCTGAAAATGACATAAAAAAAACCCTTTCAATCCATCATTGGCAAAATTACATGTACTTCAATAATCCATTCAGATCTGTGTCCAGACTTAGGATACCAGTTTAATATTTACAAAACAGTGTGTCTCTACCAGGTGGTGTACCAAACATTAACTGAAAATACTAAATAACGGTTGATTAAGAAATGTTAAAAGAAAATGTTGGTATTGTTAAAGCACAGTTTTTATGTATAACAAAAACCCCTGTCTGTTGCTGTTAATACAAACAGAATGAATTAAAGTAGCCTTAGTATGTGTGTGTGAATATCTGTTACAGATTTATAAGAAAATATCGAAGGTAGAGTAGAGTTTTGATTGGATAGAATGGTGTCCTATTGTGGTTCAGATTATAACTTGATTTGAATTTTGTGTTGCATTACTTCACAGAATCACATTTGCATGTGATTCACATCTGTGGGAAGCTTATTTTGCTATTTTGTTGTATATGCATATAAAGGGGACATCTTTATATTAAACCTATTTTTCAGTACGTTTAAAATGTTAAATCAGTATCTATAAATCATCATGAAACATTTTGAACATATTAATGAAAATCTTTAGGCTGATTAAATCAAAATTTTTATAAGGAATTTAAGAGATAATCGGCTGACATTTGTATTCTTAATCAACATAGTAAACAGCCGTAATTAAGTACGTTGCATTTTTATACCTAGAAGTTTAATAATTTCTAGTGTTGTCAGAATAATGCTGTCTTTGAACCAGAGGGCATGTCGACATCTCTGATTAGCATCAGTTGTGATGTAGAGAAAATTTCTCCATTAACAAATTTGTTAATGTGTTTGTGGAAGATACTACCATGAAGCGTCAGCTATTGATTTCATTGTTTGTAGACTTTTTTTTTTCAAGAATGCAAATTCTGAAATATTTTCTTTAATATATATTATGAAGCTTAATACTAAAAAATTTACCCCAGTCATCAGCTTTTATGCATAATATATAATGGAAGTTTGATAAACTGTACATATTATCAGCTCTTAAGTATTTGATGATAATCTGATCATTACCAGTTTTGTTTGTGTTTTTATAGGAAAGCCGGTGATGACAATAAGATGTTGGTGTGTGATACTTGTGATAAAGGTTACCATACATACTGTCTTAAACCAGTTATGACTACTATACCTAAAAATGGATGGAAATGTAAAGTAAGTTGTCCCCTTTGCTACATTTACCCCCTTTCTGTTATAATCATTTAGAACATTACCAAGAAATGCAACATCAATTACAACATCGATTTTGATTGGATGACATTGAAAATTTGATGGGGTAAAAACACAGTCTACATTCTTGAGCTTAACATGCAGTTGCAGACAACGTCTCTGTCAGTTCAAACTATTAATTGTTGTATGTTTGTTCGTAGTGTTAGAACAGAGATAACTTTCATGTATTTGAATAGTTGCCTCTGTCAGTGTAAGATTTTAAAGTCCCAGATACATGTATCTGTTTTACCAGCTCTGCCAGTGTATCACCAGCAGAACCCAGTTTGCAACGTTAAAATCACCTATTGACATTGGCAAATATTGAAATACAATATAGTTTTCTCCTAAGAACCATATGATGAAATGGCTGGAAAGTAAAATGCTTTCTCATTTAAGATTATACACACATTATGTTTCAAATCAGTTACTACAGTGCCTACATTTTTATGAAAATGTACATGTACATAATTGTCTTTCCTTGCTTAGATTACAGTTTTTACACTGTACCTGAAAATGGATGGAATGAAAAATAAGTTGTTTCCACAGCTGAAGTTGCAAAAAAATTGTCATATTGGTAGTTCTTATTGAAAATGTGAAGCGAGTTATGTCTGTAGGTTATCAGTATAAACTTTATGACCCCTTGTTGCTTTGCACAAAAATCTAAATTTGGTATTTTATGAAATAAAATAATCAAATGACTCATTATTTTTGCAAATTCAATTTTTCTAAATGCATCTAAATAAATACACAAACACTATTTAGGATAAGGTAAAGGCTGCAATCAGTACTTGATTTGGCAAAGTGGTTAAATCTAATTTTCAGAATTGTCGAGTTTGTACAGATTGTGAGTCACGTACACCTGGAAGTGGACCTAGCTCACGTTGGCACCATAATTACTCAGTGTGTGACAGTTGCTACCAGCAGAGAAATAAAGGCCTGTTTTGTCCAGTATGTAGGAAGGCCTACAGACAGTTTACCAGTAATGCCATGTTGCAGTGTAGCTCTTGTAAAAAGTAAGTTGTCGTACTCATATTTCAAATAATACGAAATGTAGATTCCTACATGTTTTCCAGCAGATTATTGAATTTTTTCTTCAATTTTAATATTTTGTAAATTTAAATCCAAACTTTGAAAAAACTGAAGAGTAGAGAAATATAATACATGTAATAGAACAAGGTCTAGTAGTGAAGAATTGCCCTTTGTTTACAGTTGTAATATGAAATGAAATAGGTCTGGATACAGATTATATGAACTCTATCTGACGTTAGTTCTGATAGTTAACCAACTGAAAATTTCCCTTGGAAATCAGTTAAACATATAGATTACCAGATTTTATGGGAATTTTGAGGGTTGATAACATACCAAATCCACAAAATTGAAATTCTGAAACCATACAACTTTTGCTTGTAGACATGTCCATCGAGGTTGTGATGAGACTATAGAGTTGTACATGGACCCAGCTTTGAGAGATCAACAACCTGAATATGTCTGTATTACCTGTAAAAATGGACCGGAGGTAAGGATGAATGGACTGTTAGGGACTGGTTCCATTCAAACATTGATGATTATTATACCCATGAAAAGAACTTTGAAAAATTTTTTACCTCTCACAGATACAGTTGATGGTAGTGTATAAAGGCTGAACACAGACCTTTGATGTGCAACTGTGTGCAATACAAAGCAGTGGAGCAGCTGAATTTCCAGTATAATGAAAACCCGGAGGGAAAAATTTTATAAGCAAATCTACATGTACAACCTAAAACAAAACTGAAAATTTTAAAACCCCTGTACTCTGTGTCGTATACTTTTTTGGATGATTAGTACATGTAGTTTCTACAAAATATAACAACACTCTTCACCAGACTGTCATTTGATATTACCTACTACAGCAGTACTCTGCAGATCTGTGTAAATATTTTTGATTTGCATATACCAGTTACAAGACATGTTACAAAAATATACATTGTATACATGTACATTAACTGTATACATTGAAGTGCACATGACCAGGAAAATAATTTGAGATATCCATATTTCGAGTTAAAAGGAGGTGGCATGCTCATAGTTAACAAAGAAGGAAGCTCATTTTGATGGTCAAATACTTTTCTTAGCATACATTGATTGATGCCAAAATTCCAAGAGTACAATTATTTCAAGAGAAATGACTTGCAGTATACCCTTACTTACCAGTAGATGTACTAGATATACTGATTAGTACCCGGAGCAGTATTTTGACAGGTGTAACAGGTGTGGTATTGACTTTGACATAACGAACATAATTTATATTGTTTAATTGATCTTGGGACTGACATATTGGTTTGAGACCTCCGAAAATTCAAGACAAGAGGAGCTGGAATATGTAGAGTTGTATAAGTCAGCTTTTGGAACCTGAGAAAAATTTTGACTCATATGAAATTTTGAGACAAGAGTTAACCAAATTTTCTTAGTTTGTTTTGACCAGTTACAAATGAAGTGCTAAAATGAAATCATTTGCTTTCTAATTTGTAGATGGACTTAGATCTTCCTCCTTATTCCTTCCCTGGACTTGTGGAAGAAAATAGTGAAGAGTTTATGAAAGTATCAGGTGATGAATTTATTATGAAAGGTAATATATTGTTCAGTGTTTCCGTTATTACACGATTGAGGGTATTTTACACTCTCAATTTGTCTATTACCTCCAGAAACATGTAAAATATTGTATCTGAACACTTCTTTTTCAAGAAAATTGTAGAAATGACACTCTGTTCCAGAAACACTCAGTAACACTTTTGTTGTTTCATATATATATATAACTCTCAACAGATAAATTTTATGTAGGGGTCATTTTTACTAATTTTGATTGGTGAGAAATTTGTAAAAAATATGTGGCAGTCTCCAGGAGTTGGTTATGCAATATTGGAAGTGTCGAACAGTTTGAAATCATTTCTGAAATAATTTCATATATTAACTCTATTGCAACTGGTAAATAACGTGTAAAACCAGAACTTTTCTGGAATTGTAACCAACTCGAAACTCCTGTTTCTTGTAGTGTTTCAGCATCAGGTTACAAAGCAATTTTATAAAATCACTTTTCATGCATGAGATGTAAATATTTCTGAATTTAAATTGT
>JAOXYI010110585.1:0-11995 GCA_028566495.1 Lithophaga antillarum | reverse complement strand
AAGATAAGATAGTAAGGCAAAAGTTTTGTAAATCCCATCTTTGGCTTTCGAATCTGTTTAACAATAAATGATACGCTCCTAATCTGCAAATAAATTGAAACAAATTACTAACAGAAATCCTGAATTCTCATAACATATAATGGTCAATAATCAAACACTGGCGACCGCAAAGAAAATCCGTCTATCGTAAATACACATGCATGAAGACAATTACACGTAAAGTTGAACATGACTGTTCAGGTAATATCATATTCTGTTATTAAAGGACTATTCCGTTTTAAGATAATTAATTATGACGCATGGAATCGCCAGTCTGAAAACTTTAGCGTAAGGGAAAAAGATTTGTTGTACAAGAAAATCTCAAAGAAGAGTTAACTTCTTGATTGTTTCATGATACATGGACACAATTACAAATTTGTAGTAAACAATTAAGAAATGTGTTATCATCAGCGTTATGATTGTGCATACGTTCATATTATCCAGAATTAAATACTTTGAGATCTGAGTCATTCTTATTTTGAAATGAGTTTCACTTAGTATGACTTAAATTGTTAAGGTTTATATAGCGATCTTTATTAAATCAGAAGTCAGTGAAAGAGAAAATGTCTTTGTAAATGCCATATCAAAATATCTGTAAAGTATTTAAAGATAAACAATTTCTTGTCATGTTATACTTTTGTACTTATTTTAGATTCAGTAGAACATGACGATGACTAAAATTTATACTTTTAAAGGATCAGACAAGACCACTTCCAACAAAGCATCAAACACAGCAAAAACAGACAAAACAGTGAAACTAAAGCTAGGACAATACGAACTCAAAGTAGTTATCAACAGAAAGGTAGAATCCATTGACAAAACTATATATTTGCATTTTCGAGTATCGTTCTTGAAGAATGTACAAAATGAATAAAGTCGTTTAGTTTAAATTTCAGTTTTAGAAAGGTAAATAGTCGTATTTAATGTGGAAAATCACCAGTCTGAATTTTAAAGCAGAAATAAAGATATATTGACTTCAGATATGCTAGTGATATTTTCTGATTCCCACGAGGAACTACAAAATGCCCTTAAGATATTCGAAGATTTTTGCCACAAATGGAAACTAACTGTCAATGTATCTAAAACTAAAACCGTGGTTTTCTCAAAGCGTAAACATAATAGTCGATGTAGCTTTAAATTATATAACGAGGAGATTGAAATATGTGACTCTTACACATATCTTGGTCTGTTGTTAAATTATAATGGCAGTTTTTGTAAGGCCAGAAAAAAACTTATTGAACAAGCCCAAAAGGCTCTGTATGCCCTGTACCAAAAAATAAACAATATGAGCATTCCTGTAGATTTACAACTTAAATTGTTTGATTCATTGGTATCTCCTATTTTGGCTTATTCTTCTGAGGTTTGGGGGTATGAAATAAAGTCGAATATTGAAAAGGTCCATCTACAGTTTTGCAAAAAAGTCTTGGAAGTTAGATCTTCAACTCCAAATTTTATGGTTTATGGCGAACCTGGGAGATTTCCATTAGAAATTAATATAAAAATGAAAATGATTTGGTTTTGGTACAAACTTGTTACAAATGTGGATAAATTATCTGGCAAACTTTACAAGCTCATGTTTACTCTAACCGAAAATGGAAGTCATTCGTTTAAATGGATAAATTATATAAAGTTAATATTTGACAATGCAGGTTTAAGGGAGATTTGGTATATTCAAAATAATGTTAATCTAAACTTTTTGAAACTTAATGTTAAACAGAGGTTACAGGATCATTTCATACAGCAATGGTTTTCAGATATTGATAATTCCTCCAGAGGAAGATTCTATTCTAAATTTAAGGATGAATTTTGTTTACAACCCTATCTAGTTAGACTAATGAAATTCAATAGAATGTGTATTTGTAAATTAAGAACATGTAATATTAAATTTTCTATTGAAACTGGTAGATGGTAGAGGGTCCCAGAAAATGAAGGGATTTGTAAACTCGGTAGATCTGGCATTGATGGTGAGTACCATTATATAGCTGTATGCAATCACAGCTTGGTTGTAGAACAGAGGAATAAATATATTCCTCTGTACTAATGTAAATAAAATATATGGAATGCTTAAATATTGTAACATCAAAGTACTAAATTGTCTATCCATCTTTATCCAAAAAGTTGAAAAGATATTGCTTTCAGTGTAAAATATACTTGTAGTATGTCTTGTGACATTATATCATCGTATTTTGTTTTGTTACATTTTATTTGTATTTTATTGTTCTTTTATCTTGTATATTGTTAATTGAACTTTGTGTTGCCACTGTTATATGTAAATATCGCTCTTGTTACGCAGATGACCTGCGTCTGAGTATTATTTTTAATTAATAAACAGTAAACAATAAACTGAAAACATTCTATGATTCCAGTGAGTTTATTATCGGTATCGTCGATAAATATTACCATTTGCTGAATATTGAATAATTTTACACCATTGAAAAGCATCCTAAAATGACAAAACAAGAAAATTTTGAGATTTCCATGAAGCAAATATTTTTTAAACTCACTTCCTCATTTTTTTGGGACGTAAAATATGAAAGTTGTACCTTGATATGTGTTATTTTGGATATTATGAAAATAGTGAATGTCAAAAAACCGCGACAATATTTCTAATCCCTTCCATATTTTGGTTACGTACCAATAACTTTCGTTGGAAGTTTGATTTTGAGTATTTTATGCCATTAGAGATCGTCAGATAGAAAGATAAGAGTGGAATTGGACATTTTCGTGGTACAAACGTTTTCTAAAGTAATTTCTTTATTTTGCTTACAAAAAATAAACAGTTACATATTTAAAACTACGAAAAAACGTATGTCTAAAAATACTTCATAATATGCGTTTTCTTCTACTGTATTTCAGTGGTATCGATAAAAGACGTCGGACGTTTAATTTTAAACATTTGATACCTTTGGACATTTTATCGGACAAGCAAAAATCTAAACGTTTCCGTTTTTTGTATGAAATATTACAAAAATAAGAACACAAAAAGAAATTAGAGCAAAAACGTATTTCTCTTCTAAATTTTAGCTGGCCATTTATGACCATTTTTAGATGATCTTTTTTCTTTACAATTGTCACACATTTTGACATTAACTTAGTCTGTAGCTTTCATACAAAAACTGCAACAGTTAAACCACCGTACATAACATATTAATTACACTATATTTATAAGAGTGCCTCAACCAAATTTCATGAGGATCTGTCTCCATTTTTCACAATTTTCGCGAAAAGAACAAGCTATTTACCCGCGTGACAAGCATGAAAAGGCACATATTTCTCGAGTACAATGCCCTATTCCTTGTTTATTTATCTTTAATTCGTCATGAAATATCATTTTGAATAAGTTAAATGAAAACTGCTGATCAAAGTCGTTAATTTGATGTATTATTATCCGTGTTATTGAAGAAGTAATGTAGATAATTAGTCCCGAAATGCCAGCACTTTCCGATAAAAATGAAAATAAAATGCAACATCTTGAGCGACGTCAAAGTGAATTAATGAGATTACGCCAGATGTCAACTTGAAGCAAGTTAGGTAAAAGGTAAAATATATTTAGGTTAAACATATCAACAATATTACACAAATGATTTAAAACTTCTTAAATTCAACTAAAAGTAAAACTTAAAACTTTTGTTACATATTGAACTATCAATACCACTTCATGAAATGTTGAAAAATTTAAAACCAAGGATGACCCATGAAAGCCATTTAGCTTATTTCCAATGAGGTCCTTTACAAGTATCAGCTTGACAGACATGTTTCCGAGAATTTTTTTTTTTTTATTGTTAGGCATTTAAGTTTATCAGGAAACTTAGAATTAACAATTTCTATGAACCTCTATAAGCAGTGTAGATTAAAACATATGTACAAGTATGCTTTAAAGGTTCACAGATTAATGTTATGCATCAAAATTTACTACAAATGAAACGTTAGTGATTGTATTCATACGGTGTAAGAATCAAAGTAGTTTGTTAGATAAATTCTTTAAGACGAAACTCAAAAATCGGAAAGTATAGTTTTAAGTAGTTATGTGTTAAAGTTGATTCTTTCCAAAAGAAAGATCATCAAAATACAATTTTTGACTGCTTTCAAAGATTACGACTGGATTAAATAAGACATCTGGGTACTAAAATCATGCATTTTAAATGAGGTTCAAACAAAATATAGGTAAAGTATTCAACTCCATATCAAGATTACTTCACAGAGCTGTATTTGAAGAAAGGCGGACATTTGCAGTAAAACATTATTTACCTTTTTTTTTATAGTTTTATACCTGGAAAAAGCTGGTTTTAATGGTGCTTTGTTCTGCGTCAAATCTATATATGACAGATGTTTCTATTTACTTAACTGCAATAGCTTGGGTTTCTGTAAGCTTCTTTGATTACTCTTAGACAAAGTTGGCATTCATAGATTACATTGTTGAATGTCACTTGAAGAGAACTGACCGTAATGTTTCATTTCATTTGCACTCGGTTTTGGGATCCTTGACGTTGTCCTTATGCTTTTTTCGAGTAAAAATAAATCTTTTTTATTTTGTCTTTTCTTTGTTCGTATATTTTTGCCACAAGGTTACAGAATTCTATAATTCCCCCTTCTTATCGTTCACTGATGAATCATATTCCGTATTTTTCTATTTCATTTAAAAACCTTTTTGAGATCAAAAGCAAACCTTTATGAATTCACAGATTTGTGAAATGTCTCGTCTTTGATCAGAACCAACCTGTTTTAAAGTTTACTTAGCCGTCACTACCATCCTTCACCTTAAATTTTGACATAGTGGTGGATGAATGCTAGTCTTATTCAACGTTAAACACCTAAATAACCACTTACAGGTTCATATCATTATCTATTACATTGAATGTGGAGGACGTTTTCTGTTTTAAGATGCTGGTATGTTCTTTTGGTCAAAAGTATGGAATTATTAGCTTTTGTGACTGAAATTTCAACTTTGAAAAGAAAAATCTAAGAATTGTGCAGATGAAAGTTTAATATATATTTCGATGCCAATCGTATTTTTTTGATAATCTAGCTACGAAAGTTTCCGACTCTACTTACCTGTCAGATTGTTCCTTTTTATGCTCTGGAACACACATTTTTGTGGAAAAAATGCATAAATTCCAAAATATGTATAAAATATTGAACCAAATTATTTCTTGTGAGCCCTGACATAAAAAAATGGTTCTAAAAACCAAATGCAATCATTTTGTTGATGAAAATGTGTGGTTTGAAATAAATAAGCTACTAAATGTTCAAGTCAATGTCAGTTATTCCATATTTATGGCCAACAGTATATCGTAAATTAACAAACCTTACAACTGGTCTAAAAGCAGATAGGAATCTCGGTTTACTTACACTAAGTATATAAATATTAAGCATTTCGAGGCTTACTCTTGCCATGAATGAATTTTTGTAATGACAAGATATTACCTTAATTTTTTTCTTCTGTGTCCGCATATCGCATTGATTGCTTCATACGGATTGACACTGATATTTTGAAAATTCAAATAAGTAATAAAACTGGCAGTCCTTCTGAGGCAATTCTTTTTAAATTCATAAAAGACTTAACATGTGCTGGTTTATAGTAATAGAGTCTGGGAAATGTACCTCTAATATAAAAGTTAGTCGAACTTGTAATTGAAATTAATGTTATTATCTGTCCAACTTAAAATTTTTTAATGTTAACACTATTCTTAATGACAAAAATCAAATAGAAACATTAGTTTATTTCATACTACGATGAAAGTGTTAACAGCGTGATTAGAAAGTCAGATATGCTGAAAAGATCAAGAGACAAAGAGGTAAACTTCAGAAGAACTAAAGTAGGACAATAAAACAACAGCCTACAATAAAACTTCACTATATGCATAGGATAAACTTGACATGTACAACGATATGGTTGATTCAGTTATTATGAAACCAAAACATCTGCATTTAACAAACATCCAAGGCTAAAAACATATAAAAGAGATATTTTGCGGAAGATAGACAAAAAATATCTATGTTATAGAATTTTGGCTGGTTGCTCTTTGTCTTTTAACTTTAGAATTAGTAAATTAGGATTCATTTATTAACATTACTAATTGAATGTTTGTTTTTAATTTCGTAGCTAAAACTGTAGTTGAAATGGGAAAAAAAATTGAAAAAATGTTTCCATAGAATTGAGAAAAGACATATTGATTTCTTTTTTTCTTCGTAGTGCATTTCGTAACTAAAATACAAATTTTTGAGCAAACGTATTCTTTGATGTCGAAGATATTTCAAGCGGAAGAAGTAGATATAATCATGTTTCTTTTAAGCCTAAAGTAAAATCTCTGCAATACTTTTTATATTTTCGAAATATGGGCTCCCAAAAGAAATGGTTAAATGAGATTGTATGTTGAACAAGTGAAGGCTTTTTAACATAATGAAGTTATTTGCATGTGAAAATATTTTAGTTCCCAATAAGCAAATAGATTTCTAGCAGTCATCATTGAATAAATCTCTCTTTTGATGATGTTTATTGGTATTCGGTAAAACTTTTGCAGTGAATTCATTGCTTTGTATGGGTTGACACTGATGTATTGAACATTTCAATTGATACAACTGGATGCCTTTTCTGTGACATTAATTCGAAATTATAGCATAAAATAAACACATGTTGGCTTACATTGATGAAAGTGTGGGAGTGGAACTTTTATTTTAAAATCAGTATAATAATCTCGCGAAAAAAAAGCATATAACAGCAACTGTTACATGAAAAAAAGAAGATAAAAAGAATTGACGCTCATTGTATACTATGATGAAAGGGTCAGGAGAAAAATGCCCAAATTATATTAATAAAAATAAACATCCGGACAAGATCATGCAACATAAAAATTCAAAAGAACTAAATTAGGAAAACATATTATGCATCAGGTAAATCGAACGATCATAACCGTATATTACATGTACAAGATACCGAAATTGTTATGTGTAGTTCATGCATGTATTGATGTTACAATGTATTACGCCAAAGCCTCTATTACAGGTTAAAGCAAACATAGAGAAATTCATAGTTTTACAGGTTACAAATCCCTACCCTGAAAAAAAACAAACAAACAAACCAAAACAAAAACAATAACAACAAACCAAACAAACAAAGAATATGTGTATGTCTTTATTAAAGTTTCTTAAAATTGAATAAATTTCTTATCTAACCTTCGTTTTTACAATTTAAATAATCTGAAAAATACAGCTTTATGTACTTTTTTTATGTTCCCATTAACTGTGTAACATCGCTTAAGACAGCACACTTAATTGTTATTTTCTGAACAAATACATTAATCATATATTTATATATTTTTTTGTCAAAGGAAACTATCATATAAATCAAACTTGTCCTCCTATTCACAGAGTTTTGTACAAGGTATTGCATATGTTTGTTTGTTTGGGTTTTTTTTTCTTGGGTTTCAGTCAAAGTATAAGGAAGTGCACCTCATATCGTAGTGTATTTGTTCATCAAAATAAAACTTTATATGTTGTGCCATCCTGTAAAGAAATCGGTATGGAACTCTTCTTGAAATATCTACTCCTTTTAGTTCAACTGCTGTAAATCTTAATACTAATTGATACTATCAAATCTGCACTATAGTTCTAATATGTGGAGTTTTTTTTAAATATTAATTTTTAATTTGGTACTATCAAATCTACACTATAGTTCTAATATGTGAATTTTTTAAAATTATTTGCACGGGGAAATATTTCAGTTTGCGCGTGGATTTCTAGTTGTCAATAATTAACCTTTTTTTGATGACGTTAATCGTATTGTATCACCGTTTTGAAATTTTCAGCTTTCGTTGACTCCATATATCTTTTTTATGAGCCGGAGTTTCTTATGTACATGCTTACATTAAGGGGACAGTAAATCAATAAAGAATGAAGCCATAAACATTTTCTAAACACAATAAAATATTAGTTAACACATTAGTTTAGCTTTGAGGAAAAAGACCGCAAATTTCTGAATGTAGTGCATACATGCTTATTCTAATTCATTTATCAAAGTAATATCCACGAATGGTATGTTATTGATCACCAGAACTTTTCGATGGCACTGCAAAATTTTTTTCAACAGTAACAGATAGTTATAAATCTCGTACATACTTTGAATCATTTCATTAAACTCCTAAACCATAACCTTTAATCTTCAGGCATTACCTTATACAATACTCTAGAGATCTTCTTATTGACTTTTACAAGGAATGTTCTTGCTGACACTATTTTTTTTAAAACTTTTTAATCTTTTATATACTTATTTGCAAATTTTATTTTAAATTGTTTTTATGAATGAATCCAACTATCTCTTTGATATCTCTTCCTTGCTACCAAATTTACCATATAGAACATGCTTATTTACTAATAATAACAATAACGCATTCCTTCAGAGGTTTGAATACTTTATATTTGGATTAAAATATTAATAACCTGCTTCAAAAGTCTAGACAAAGTGTTGAAAGGTGGAATTAAATCGCAAGTCATCTTTGGTAATATATATACATCGATATATATAATCTGAAAGCCTTCAGATAAAACAAGAAGATAGCCAGTAAAACGAAATATTATAAACAAAAGGCCATTCTTTTCATTTGTTTAAAGAAGACGATGAAAGTTCAATAAAAATTTGTTTTGCCAAAGTTAAATGTATACTGGCAATACTTAAATAAAATTTTACTTAAAATGTGACAAAGTAAAAATCTGAATTATTTCCTTGCAAATTCGAAGAGCGGAACGATCGAAACTAGTATGTGTATGATTTTGCCGACGAATGTTGAATTTAGTTAATTTTTCATTTATATTTTGGTGTGAAAAATGTGTATACATTGTAATAACAGAAGCTCCATATTTGCATTACACTTGTTTGCAGTGAAAGGTAAATTATATAAAATAAAAAAATGTGATTGAGGCAAAAATTATTCAAATATAGGCTAACGAAAATCCAGAAAATGATAGAATGTTCAATTGAGAATCAAATCGGCTTGCGTTAGTTATCTGGAGATATGGAATAGGTGAATTTAGTGAAATCTTATGCTTTTACATCTATCCTCTCAAATATTTAATATATGTTTTCATAGATATAATAACTAAAATATGTGAAGATTTGGAAAGAAGTTAAATGTCAACGACCATCGCAACCGCTTTAATATCAATTCTGTGTAAAGATAAAAATGGTATGACCACGAATACTCTCGGAATTCTATAAAAAGCTGCATTTAGGCTAGATATGACTCAGTGACAATAAAAATCATTTAGTATTTTTGCAGATGTGTCTCTGTTGTCATGGTAACCGGAATCAAAGTTTTTCTGCCTGAATTCCCATATTGATCATTTTTATTGTAAAACTATTACCATTTTAGATGCAGTTCCTTCGGACAGATCTTAAATAATAACAGCTGTCTTCACAACATGATGGTTTACGCTGGGATAGGATTTTCACAAAACAAAATCTCGGTTTTCGCAGAAAACAAATTTTCGCAATTTTTAAAATCAATCTGTAAAATTTTGCAGCTGATATATAACTTTTTACATATCTCATATTTGAAATTTATCAGATTCAATACAAGAAAACAAAACAACAAAATTAGTTTGAAAAAGACCTCCCTGTTTGTTGCACAGTCCAAAAAATCATTATTAGCACAACATGGACATTTTTGTATATTTGACTAATCTTACTCCTGTAAAACGTCATAACAGTTTTTGTTTCAGTGATATCAGTCTGATGACAATCTTTCATCTTGCAAAAAATAAAATTATATAGCAGTACCAACCTTGCAAATATTACGTCTATTTCAGAATCACGGAAAACATCAGAAATCATGATATCTGCACCGTCATTCATGCAAAATAAAATGTTTTATGTCAAATTTGCTATTTGTATTGAAAGTGTCATTTTTCTTCTTTAAAATGAGCCATAATTTGCTTCTGTACGTCACAAATGCCAAATGACAGTTTAATCAATTTTACAAAAACGTCAGCCATATTTTTAGGTAAAACAATATGGACAAAACCTCATTTTTTAGCCAATGAAAAACTTTCTATCCATGTAGATATGTACATTTATCATTTGTCTTTTAAATGTATAGTCATTTGTTGGTCTACATGAGAATTGGGTTGTTGGGATTTATTGTCACTTCCAGCATTTTTTCCAACTATATCCTGACTTCCAGACATGCTGTGGGAAAAAGCCCCATCATAGTATTTGAACCTTACATAGAATTGATATTAAAAGTTTAAGAAGGCATGTTTATCTGAACAAACATTAGAGAAGCCACATCCTGCAAAAAAAGTCAAACTTCAAGTATTATGCATCTTGTAGTCAGAAGCTTTTTGACTCGAATAGAGGGTACTGAACTACGGATTACCCATAAGGAAATCCCATCGATATTATGCTAGGTAAGACTGAGAAACTGTTCAAGGGTATTTTTCCTTTTTAAGAATCCTGCCTTGTAGCGAGCACAGTTTATTCCTTTGAATATCGATATTGCTTACTGAATAGATAATAAGAAATATCTCTTTGCTAACATGACAAGATATCATTGGTACCAAAAAGTGTACAATAACTTTCCACACTAGCCTGGAGTTTCGACATAGTAAACATTATAGTTTTCCAATGAACAATGAAGACTGAAAGTGTATGAACGACAGAAGACACATCTACTAATTTATTAATTTAAGTTCAAATTCGTATTAATACAGACATTCGTTTCAGCTTGTTAAGACGGATGCTTATAATGAATGTCATCAAATTGCTTAAAAAAAAGAACATTTCTATGGTAAATTTTGGCTTATTTGATGCATTCGATTCAAATTTATAACACAGATATGTACAGTGTAGATCAAACTGCTAAAAAAACAAAAACAGTGCATCAAATTCTAAAGGTAGAGTTTGCTTTATTTGGTCCTGTTATCGCCTCTTATTTCACACTTTCAAAGGTAAAAATATAAACATGATTTACAGTTATACAAAATCCTTCAAAATGAAATTAACATTTAATATTTACCCTTTCAATTAGACTTTTATCACAATAAAACAGCAATATTAATATTGATTATGAATATTTGATCCGATTATTTCGAGTCATTTTAAGACGACGAAAGTTACCAGACGGCTGAAGAACTCGTCGAACTTGTTTATGGTACGCATAGGATAAATAATTCGTTATTCAAAGAAATAATTTAATACGAAAAGTCTAAATCGTCAAGTATTTCTTATTCTAAATAATGAAGTGAATTTAAAACATTCAAAGCTTCTTTGATATACGAAAGTGCCAGAAAGAGTGAAACCATCATTGAATAAATCAGTGGATGACACTTCGCATGCATCAATCTATACGGTATTATTTGAAGATTACATGTGGTTGTTTTGGTGCTTACTGTAGTAACTCAGTGTAATGTAAGAGCTTGATAGCCATCTGTTATCCTAAGAAATCTCACAGGACTGAAAAATTCCGGTAGACAATCTTCATACCATTCATTAAACTGGTGTAATCAATGAATAACAGTTGAAAAGGACAATAGGTGTAATCTATAGTGAAACTTTTACAGGCCATGTGGAACGTGCTGTAATTTAAACGTAATTGAATATTGTCTTGAAAAAAATACATACTATTTTCAAACCATTCTTCCATCTCGCTTAGGCATCTGCAAGACTGAGTAAGAAACCTGATAAGAAGGTATAAAGAGAAACAGGCACCGTAAATTTAGATTTTTTTGGTCAAATATACTAAAGATCAAATTAGCTGTATCTAATAAAAATTCGATTTTCGCGAGTTATTTATACTTAACTTGGCTTTGGGTTAACCAGTCATCATCAAACCTGGTATTTAGAGAAATGTAAAGAAAAGTGATGTTTCTTTTGAGTCTCCGCGAGATAAATTAAATTAATAATTAGTTTTCATTAAGCCTGATAGGTTAATACCCTTTATTGAGAGGAACGTTCTTGTTTGTG
>JAOXYI010110474.1:0-11995 GCA_028566495.1 Lithophaga antillarum | reverse complement strand
AAAAGTTTCAGGACACATCCGGTAGTATATACAAATGAGTACGTGTAGGATATACGATGACGAAAATACATGCGCAGCAAGTTGAGACACAGAAATACCGATCTACCAACTCGTGACGGTGACTGTAAAATAGAAAATAGGAAACAACTCGATATTACTTCCAATATCTACTTAAACACACCCGATTTGAAAAAAAATAAAATAATAGGTAATTTGTTAAATTATTTCTTATATATTTATTAATTGTAACAATACTTTTTTTCAAATAACTAGCATATATATTTTTTAAATAAATAATTATAACCTTGTAATTATTTCCGTTGTGGTGTATTGACAAATCATTACCACCACAATTTCGAACTTCTGTGTGAGGCTGTTCAAGTAAATATTTGCTGGTTCTGGAGATCTTTTCACACGTCCTTAAAACGAACAATGAACGGCCGCTTCGTATAGCTATTCCACAATGGCAGGAGGAACCTGCCCAACCACAATTGGTAAACAAGGCATGAACCTGAAATAATAATAATAATAAAAATAATAAACCAGCATATTCAAATAAAAGAAGTCTACACAGAGTATATTTGTATATTTATATGTCTTCCCGATGATAAAAGAATAAGCTAGATTATTTATATTTTTATCTCGAATGCGAATTCTGTCTGGAAAGACGAGACCTAGGTATTATAGTTTTTGTTCTTTGACGAAGGTGGTTTTAACTCTTTGTAATACCATTCATTTCCCAGTTGCCACACAACTTATATGAGTTGTATATGGTCCACACATTTATTATGTAGTTTAACCGTATATTCTATATCACCCATTTACAGTTTTAGTGCCAGTCAGTTCTTAATTGTCAAGAGAATAAAATATACAACTGTCAAGAGAACTGTCCAGGAAGCACAGAAGGTCACTCTGACGTAATGTTTTGGTTGAAATGTGGTCGCATCGTCAGGCAAACTTAATCCAACGTCAAACCATTGTCAATTTCCTGACGCTGTATAGACATCTTTTGTTTATGTTGATTTGGTATTAAAATATTAACAGCGATTCGACGTATTATGTCGACGTTGAACTCACGTTACAAATAAGTCGATACAGGATATTAAATCGACGTATTCTTTTTCAACGTTGCAAAAATATTTAGATTCGACGTCAGCCTTACGTCTTCAAACGATGAAGACAATGTGACACTGTATCGACACTGTAACAGTGTCGTAGATAAGTTGTGCCCCTTTGCAGATATACGTGTTAGGAATTTTTATCTAATAAAATTGCCAGTGAAAATATTAAATTGGGAGTTTGTTTACACGAATTAGTATATCCATTTTCAAGCAAATTAAAACGTCTGTGCTTGATAACACTTTTAGTTTATTTTGGTCCATAGAAGAAAGTCATTTTTACATAGTAACAGTATTTTAAACAACGTCTAGATAGAACTTGGAGAAAGCAGAATTAAGTTCTTCGACAATGCCAGATTTGTCGTTTGGTATACCCCAACGTAGGCCCCTTCAACATTTTTTTTCAGATTTCGCATGACCATTTGGAAATCTGTTAAATGGTTCTAATATATAAAAAAAAAAAAAAAAAAAAAAAAAAATATGGATATTGAAAATAATTCCTCCTATTTTTGAAATTATATTTCAGATACTGATTATCAACAAACACTGCACCTTTTTAAGCAGTCATGTTTAAATATGGTACGGAATATTTCAGCGAGATTTGACGCACAGTAACTATTTGGTGTCTTCGTTTTTACCATAGGAGTCAATGTCAAAAGTAGAAAAAAATTTCAGTATTCAAATTGCAAACAGAAATTTAATTTATATTTTTTCCGCTGTAAACTAAAAAGAATTTACTCCTTTTAAGCATAATCAAATTTTCTGTGAAACAAATTGCTTTAAATATTTTTTTTTATTTTGGGCAAAATCAGCGATATTTGAAATCTCTGAATCTGAAGATATTGGAGACTTTTTTCTTTCTCGTAAACTCGGCCAAAAAAATAACCACTGCAAAGTTTTGGACCGATCGGACAATTTTAAAGAAGTATGTAGCGTTTTAATTTTTCATCAATGGAAAAATGCATAGTCACTACGATATTCTATTTTGTATATAGCTATCAGTTTTTTCTTTCAAATAAGTGATAATTTGTTGCTCTGTTTTGAACAAATAACGATTTAGTTCCTATAAATCATTCTCTGTAAGCACAAAATAAGTTAAGAAATGCATGGTTTCAGATTTTCCGTTAGAATTTGTGTATGAAATATATACTATTAAGTAACAGTAAAAATGACAATATAATGAACATTTACATGTACCTTTGTTATCATGAAAAAACAAAATAATGATTTTTCACCAAAGAGCTTATTTTGTTTGTTTTTTGTCATGATCTTAAGTTAACATCATTTGCTTCTATTCTTACAGTGAAGCCTTTTATATTCAAAGCTATCGTCATATATTTGAGCTTTGAAGTTAACAAGTATTAGCTTACCTGATCAAGTTAGTAACTATATAGTATGGGACAGTTTTGTAGATACAAGTTATTTGGGGCTAAACGAAGTCTCCATGAGATCAAAGGACGTAAAGAATTACTAATCTCAAATAGAGAAAATTGTTTGGACATAATAATTTGATTGCTAGTGAACTGTTGCGGATGTAAAATAGTATTTTAAACAACGTCTAGAAGTGGTCGTCGTGTTTTTTTGTCTTTTTAGAGTGATGTGATATTTCTTATAAAGCTTCAGACCCAAAATCGATTTCTAGTCCGATTGGCTGGTCTTTGTGTTTTGAGTAAATCAACGTTCATATTTACTCTTGTTGGTGAAGTTTGAATAGAATTCAGCCGTTCATAATTAGTAGCTAAGGCAGTGAACAGGATGTTTCTGCTCGTGGCTGTTTGGAACGATCCATAAACAAAACGCTTGAAAATGACCGAAAAACAGTAGGGTTAATAATGTGTTACGTTATGTTGAACTCATTGCATATCAAGGACTTAATTTTTTACTCCACAGTAAGTAATTGCTTATATGTAAACCCGGTATACAAATAATTGAAGATATAGCCGACGCATGCTACTAAATTAACTGCAAATATCAGTACAATTCAAAAATTATACCCGCATAAATCTACGTCCTGAAATAACCGCTATTCTTCAAAAAGTGGACAAACCTATTCTAAAACAGTAGAAATTTCCGAACGCATGAAGATATAGCCGACGGGTGCAACTAAATTAAATGCACATCTCGGTACAATTTAGAAAGTATACCCTGTATAAATCTACGTCTAACTGCTGTTATCCATAGCGTAGAGGAACTTACTCTAGAACACTCTTCCGAACATGTGCATTACCTCTGGAAGCTGGTCTGCAACTTTCGCACATGCACGTTACCACCGAAGTCAGGTAAACCTTAAATACGTTAGATGTCTTGACATCAGGCAAAAGCAAAATTCATTAATAATGCAGAAGTGAAAGATTTTGGTAAAGCGAGGCTCAGTGTGGGTAAAATTGTCTTTCCAGAATTATCAAAAGATATTTTTCCCAGTGTTGAAGATGAGTCGTTGAAAAGTCGCGGCATTTCTCAGAAGTTGGGCCATGCACTGATAGGTGTAAAACGTTCTCAGTAAAGATCTCAAAGATGATATTTTTATTGTGTCCGTGGCCCTCTGTCAAAAGAGATAAAAAACCACATTTTAGACAATTTCTAGATCTTCAGTGACTTCGGTCAAGACCTAGATCCAACAAATGTATTAATCCATACATTTATTATTATAACGTTATGAAAAAAGCACTATAAGTTTTAATTATGCGAAACACTTTGGCGATTAGCTATATAATAGAACAAGGCCTGGTGTTCAAATTAAGTAGGTATCGCAAACTTCACTAAATATATAAAAAAATCACCATGTTTTCACTCTTTAAAATACAATATAAAGATATCAATATCAAATCAATTTTATCTTTAAGATCAGCCATCATTTATACCTGTATATGAAGTAAAGGTATAAGTAAGAATACCGAAGTCCAAGGCAATTTCAAAAGGAAAAGTGAAAAGAACAAAAGTCAATAGAAACTGACAAAAGCGAGAAAACGCTCAACCATCAAAAGTAACCCGCGGAACGACTGGAAAACAACAACTTTTACATTTCTGATTTGGTACAGACATTTTCTAGCGAAAATGGTGGGTTAAACATGGTTTTACGGCATGACAAACTTCCCACTTAATGACAGTTGTTTACAGTTCCGATACAATGACCCAAAAGGGCGAGGAGCGACACAAAAGGACATAATTGGGCCAATATCATAAATCGGGAATATCCAGTAGTCAAATTGTGTAAACGACACTAGCACCCAGAATCTATAATACAAGACCATCTTTTATCATTTAGGATGTTGAGATTGAATACTTGTCTATCAGGTCTTGGTACCTTCCGATGATTGTTCTAAGGAATGTGATGAGACGTTCCTTTACAAAGCCTTGGCTTATTAATTTCTAGCTCAGACATCGATGACGTCTTTCAAAGTCTGGGAAACAGCTGCAAGCTCTAGGATATCGTATGAGTTGGGAAATGTATATTCCCATACGCGGGTGAAGTTTGTATATTGCTACTGAGGGGACACAATTTATAATTTCAAAATTAAAATCGCCTCGTTTGTCATAGATTCTTGTACTGAGATTACCACTGGTGTCAAATTCGAGCTAAATGTCTAAAAATGAGGCGGAGGAGGCTGTATCTGTGGTCTCTTTAATTTCTAATTCTGGAGGATATATCAATGGAATCTAATCAGAAAAGTTTGGATTGTTGATGGAGAGAGCATCACCAATATATCTGTATGTGAAATTAAATGATCTAGCCTCTTTGATCTTCTTGTCCTTGATTAGTGTTTAGAGGAACTCCGACTCATACCAATATAAAAACAGATCGGCCAGCAGAGGGGCATAGTTGGTTCCCATGGGAATGCCAACAATCTGTTAAAACATTCTTCCTCCAAACATAACAAATATGTTTTCAATGAGGAACTCCAGCATACTGATTATTTCTTCTTCTGTATAGTATGTTTTACCTTTCGCTTCCTTGTTGGAAAAATAGGTCGAATTGTACCCTAAAACAATATATTTGTAAATGTTTCCATTTTTATGAAAGAAAGCATTGTGGATTATCTCTTCCAAACGTGTTTTCAATTTTTCATGTGGTATTGTGGTGTGAAGGGTAGAAAAATCAAAGGTTTTTATAGAATGTATTTCAGAGAACGATCGAGATTCAAAATTTTCCGAAAGTTCTTTAGAGTTTTTAAGAATCCACATTTGGTTTATGCTACTACGGGAGTAAACAGTATCTCATTATTTCTGAAGTCCCTGTTTCACTGCAGACAAAATCTTTGTCAAAGTAATTGACAATTCTTTGGTTGAACATGTCGATGAACCGGCTATGTACCGTTGTTTGTACGGAGATTTTTGAAGTTAAGGTATCCAATACAAACAAGGCAGATCCTCAGAGTTGAGAATATTTCGAATTTGTCAATTTACATTTAAACAAAATGGAGAATCTTCATAATATCAAAACAAAGTATTAATTAAAACTAGAATAATTTCAAAGTTGAAAAATTTGTTCTTTTTCTGTCCTGAAAACTAACTTATCTAACATACAGTGAGCCATGCACGCATGGCTAAGGGTTTGTAATGGTTATCGCAGATGTCAATGCGAAACCTGGACATGAATGCATGGCTAACTCCACTAAGTTTGGTTTCATGATTGGATTGGTCCTAAATATTCCGTATTCCAAATTTTTGCAGTTTCAAGTATTTTTTCTGACAATTAAGATATAAATTATTTTCTTAAGTCTTTAATGATTTTTTCTTCATTTTCCGTACCATACTTATGGTGATTTGCGGCTCAGTTCATGCACATTGTTGATACCCAGATTTACTACAGGTGTAGACAAGTTGGAATGTAATTAAACAATAGAGTACCTATTGAAAAGTGGTGTAACTAAGTGGAAAAGAACATACACCTTACATTAGTAATACACTCATTCATTACATTGTTTTAAAATTATCGATATCGGAATAAATGGTGCTTTTCAAAACCAAGTGGTCCACGATAATGACGAATTTCCTGTCTTAATAATAATACTATTTTTAAGGAATTATTGTTCGTGGTGCATCAATTTTCCTGGATTTTGCGGTATACTCAATCAATGAAATTAACGCCCCAAAGAAATGTAAATTCTATATAAAACTATATAATAAATACCTTGAATTCAAATTTAGGTACCCATCAAACAGTACTTTCCCTAAAACCACGAAATTTGGTACCCACGAATTAAAGTTCTTTCACAGTATTTCTATATTTAAAATGACGTTACATGTATAACAACAGATGATTATTTTTACAGAACCAACGACTTCGACTTCCGAACATACTACTACTGCTGCAGAACCAACAACTACAGAATTAACTACTACAAATGCATACTTGATTGCTGCAACTACTGAAACGAGAAATACAACGGTAGAACCAGCGGATACATGTGACGAACCAACACCTATAACTACAGAACAAAAATCTACAACTAGTAAATCATCGGCTTCAACTTTAGACCCGAAGACTACAACTATTACAGAACAAATGACTTTAACGTCAGAGCCTAATACTACTGATACTGAACCAACATTTTCAACTGTAGAAGCGATGACTACAACTACAGAATTAACGATTACAACTACAGAATCGACAACTTCAACGGTAGAACCAACAGGTACGATTCAACAATGGGCACCTAAAGGTACAAAACGAAAAACTGCAACTATCAAATCAACGGCTTCAACTTTACATCCACAGACTATAACTATTACAGAACCAACGACTTCAACTTCAGGACCGATGACTTCAGCAACAGAACAAATAACTGTAACTACAGAAGCAACGATTACAACTGCAGAGTTAACGAGTACAACTACAGAATCGACGACTGCAATGGTAGAACCAGTTGATTTGACTCGTAAACCGGCATCTATGTCTACAAAACGAAAAACTGCAACTACTGAATCAACAGCTTCAACTTTAGATCCGCAGACTATAATTATTACAGAAGCAACGACTTCCTCTTCAGAACCGATGACTTCAGCAACAGAACAAATAACTGTAACTACAGAAGCACAGATTACAACTGCAGAGTTAACAAAAACAACTACAGGATCGACACCTACAACGGTAGAACAAGTTGATTTGACTCATAAACCGGCATCTGTATCTACTGAACGAAAAACTGCAACTACGGAATCAACAGCTTCAACTTTAGATCGGAAGATTACAACTATTACAGAACCAGCAACTTCAACTTCAGAACCGACGACGTCAGTTATAGAACCAAAAACTATAACCGTTGAACCAATGACTACAACAGATGAAGCAACGGTTTCAACTTTAGATCCAAAGACTACAACTATTACAGAATTAACTTCAACTTCAGAACCAACGACTACAACTGCAGAATTGACATTTACAACTACAGAATCGACAACTACAATGACAAAGCCAACGGATACGACTCAAGAACAGGCACCTTTACCTACAAATCACAAACCTGCCACCTCCGGATCAACGGCTTCAACTTTAGGCCCGAAAACTACAACAATTACAGAACAAATTACTTCAATTTTAGAACAGACGACTTCGGCTACAGAACCAACAATTTCAACCGTGGAATCAACGCTTACAACAGCAGAATTTACTATTACAGCTACAGAATCGACAGCTACAATAATAGAACCACCGGATACGACTCCAAAACCGACACCTATAGCTACAGAACAAAACACTATAACTAAAGCATCAAGAACTACAAATTCAGAACCGAAGACTATAACTACCGAACCAAAAGTTGCAACTACAGAACTAACCGTTCCAACTAATGGATCATCAACTGCAACCAATGAACTTATGTCTACATCACTGGGATCAACAAGTACTACTGAAATTGCGACAGCACCGACAGAAACACTAAATGTGTCAACGGTTGAAACTGTTGGAGAAACCACGGAAACACCAACGATTCAAAGCAAAACAGGGAAGACATCAGCCGCATGTGATATCGATATTATAATTATTGCTATATGCGGAACTGTAATATTAATTTTGACAGCATTTGGCTTATGTTGCCTGAAAATTACACTAAGCAGACGAACACCAGTGAATAATAAGGCTTTTGAAAGAGCTTCTGTCGATGAGGGAAAGGAATGGTGTAACAATCCTACCATTTTAAATGGCATCGTCATTCCACGGGCATCCTTAAAGTCATGGAACAGCACGATTTACGAGAACTATTTTTAGTTACGTGCAATACTAAGTCAGTTAGAAGCCATAATCTTTTGTTCGTCTTAGTATTTTTTTGTCCTAATTCGTATGTATCAATAGGATGAATGATATCCCAAATCCATAAGACTAGCATAAAATATGTCGGTATATTACTGAAGGACTGCAACATAGAAATTGATAGAATCTGAATTAAATTTTATGTTATCTGAAAATTGCCGTCTTTGCTCCTCTTATACAGAAAACGAATCTTAGGAACTATGCAAAATTTTATGGCATGACACTTAAACCACTTGCAACAGCGTTTTCAATAGAAAAAAATACTTTAAAGCGGACAAAAATTTCCAAATATCCATAAAGCATGACTAAAAAAATTGATTGATTGTTTTCAGTTCTCATTTCGAAATAATAGTTATCACAATCACTACATTGTATTATCGAATTTGACCTGTATTATGTAACAGAAAACTCATGTTTATATACATCATCACAAATAACCGAGATTAACTCAATGCATCATATGCATCATTTGCACAACTGTTGTCTCACCACTGGCACTCGATTTCAAACGTTTGGATACCCAAAAAGTAAAGTTTGAAGAACAAGAAAAATAGTATTGGCAAATTCATCTACAAATACCTTTGCAGGAGGAAGATTAACCATAGTTGTAATAATATTTGAATTTTTTTGTTCTTGATTGAACATTACAAAACAACATATCAAAATATATTTCATGTACCCACCTTAGAACTGGTAACTGGGCTGGTAATTCCCTAGGGAGCCAGAAGTCAACCAGCAGTGCCGTCATCCTAAGAGATCAAAATTAATTTAATTAATATAATATTAAAAGAATCGGTTGACGGAAAGTTGGAACCCAGACACCACAATATTAACATACCAAATCTTTATGCGAACACTAATTGTTGCATCTATGTAAACGTCTGTATTTGTGTGAAGTGAATGCTTGCATACATATTTTGGTCGTGTGGTAGGGTTTGCTGCAAAGCTGAAACTGGAAATATATTGATCTTTCCGATATCAACATGTATTCTCAAGTTTGTTATAGCTCGAATCCGTCATTTAAAAATAACCCTTAACCGAAATAATTTAACACAACCCACCAATGTTTTGGAGGCACTTGGGGTATCCAAATGATTAAAATGGCTGATTCATGGCCGCTAGACTAATATCGCTGTCATGGATTCGAGTATGTCATATATAAAGGTGTGAGGACACCTACCCAAAGTAAGGGGGTGTCACTATGCTGATGGATATTTCTTTCGGGCTTCCCCTGCAGTCAGTCTGATAGTAACGATATAGCCGGAAAATCGCTGACATTGGCAATATCCCGCTCCAACAATAATCGAACCCATCGAAATGCTAAGGGACACTTGGATAATATAAAGCGATATTTTAAGAGCAAGAATAACATAATGTTAGCCACATAGATCTATTCTATGCAAGACAAAATATGAATGCGTTAACTGATTGATTATTAAATGAAAACCGTTTTATTAGCGGAGGAAACGGAGTATCCAGAGAAAACTACCGATTTTCGGCAAGTTACTGGTAGACTCTATCACTTAACATAAGAGTTGATTGTACCTTCATTATTGCAATCACCGAAAATCACACCTTAGAAGTGATGGGCTACATTGATTCATACAAGAAGATACGACAAATAATCAAAACAATCGGTAGCTGTTGATTGAGTGAATGAACGGATCATTAGTGTTAGAAATTGGCAAATTATATTAGTAGGTATCGATGTTCCATCAGAAAACTAGTTAAGGCTACAATACATGACGGGTAGCCGTCGCGGAGCAGGAAATACTTACCCTTCTGGGGCATCTGATATCATTTTCGGTTTTTATAGGAGTTGGTAGTTTTCCTCTTTTTGTGTCAATGTTGATCATGTCCATCCCTATTCGTTTTTTCCTCTTTATTGCTGTTCTTCTCTTGTAATCTTCTCTACCTATTTATTCAAAACGATATTCGGTAGGTTGTTTCAACCCGACTTGAAAATTTGTTTGTCCTTTGTGAAATTTCAAGTTAAACTAAACGTGAAGTATGCACAATGCAAAGGCAAAGCTTTACATCACATAGTTATCGTATGCCTATCTGATACAAGAATTTTTTCCAAATCTCTCTTGATTTTTCGCCTGATAAGTGTTGCTTAAAGATTACTGGATATAAGTCGATCCATAATCTAATGTTGCCACCATGAACAGACATATAAAATGGAAAAAAAAGAAAGCAGAAATAAAAGGATAGAAAAACTCGAAACTACTCAGGAGTATTTACAAAAAGTAGCCTTTCAGATTTGAACCTTTTAAGATAAAATGAAGTTCAGTATGGTCGCCATGAACGTCGATCTTCGAAACATAGACAATCTTGCCATTTAAAACATTTTTTAAAGCAAAGTCGAACCAATGTTTGGTTTCTTAAAGTAATGGCATATGCATAATTCCAGTCAGCCTTTTCAGAAAAGTGGGAGAATAACAATACCTGTAATTTAACTCATATTCTATAAACCTCTATACTTGTGGTTTCTCACATTAATACTTTGGAACTGATAGAAAAGTAAAAAAATGGTTACAATAAGCAACCATTTAAAATATGAAAAGTTCTATTATCTCGTACTTTTCTTATGAGGATACTTAAGAATAGATCATCTCTCAGATTTGTTTTATTCCAGACTATCAAAGATCAAATACAGTCAAACCTGTAAATAAAGGTTTCCCTTGGGAACAAGAAAAACTGACCTTAAGAGAGAGGTGACCTTTATGTTGAGGTTCAAGTTACATAGATATTACTACAATGGCAGAAGAACAGGACGACCTGATAAGACAGGTTTTTGCTTAATAGAGATGACCTTTAAAACAGGTTTTACTGTATAGCGGTCATAGCAATTGTCTTTACATAGGTACAGAGGAAACTTTGTTGATTAAAATGGAGCTTGGCTTCGGCTGCCATGATTCAAAGATGATCTTTTCTCGGAATTCAGCAAAAATCTGATACGGTTGCTATAGGTAACCATCTTGAAATTAAAAAAAAATTATCTTCAGAAACGATACAGCGAGTAGGAGTGAATTTTTATTAATTTTGTCTGTTGTTTTGTGTGCATTTATATTTATATCCTTCCAATCCATTTAAATTGGCAGGAATGATCGCTGGACAGTCTAGTCTTAAATGTGTATTTTAAACTGATATCAGATCCAAAACGGTTGTCATTTGAAATCACTTTGAAAACAAAAGGGAAAAAACTTTCAAAATATTTTTGTCTGAAATGGCTGGCTTGACTGCTATATATAGTAGGTCCTGGAATAGTTTCCATGGAACCTCACGTAATGGATAGACTCTAGTTCATCTTGTACCTGAGTATAAGGTTATGCTACCCAATTTGGGCGTTTATTTGGATGTTTGTAAGGAGAACACATTAACCGTTTCAAACAATGATTTGAAAATTTACTCCTATAAAGTCTAAGACTAGACGCTCTTTGATGACTACAAATTTACTATAATAGTATTTTCCTTGTGTTATTTAATTCAGTTCAAAGTGTTGATGTTTTGGGTCTTCCTCCTATGGTGGCCGGGTGTGGCCGTTATCGTATTGTCGTGCTTTCGCCTTTTCGCGTTACCTTTTTTACAAGGCGACAACACGACAACACGACAAAAGAGAACG